>JAVIAB010000050.1:32314429-32399429 GCA_032433765.1 Megaustenia siamemsis
TGGACTACCGACGTTCGGACAACCCGTGTTCGATTCCCGCTGGGAGCAGTGTGAGTTGTACTCGTGGTTGGGAAAAAAAAAGCCCCACGGTCGACCCAGCCGTTGGCAGAAATGGGTACCTGGTTATTCAATTCCGTAGAAGAGGTATGTTTACAGCACTCGGAAAAAATGACAATAATCAACAACAGAAAAAAAAAACAAAGAACAATATATGGACCGAAGCAGGATCGAACCCGTACTCTACTCAGTGGCACAGCGCCTTGCCACGAAAAGCCAAACGCTAGGGAACACTGCCACTCAGCGAACTAAAAAGTTAGCTATCGTGGAAGTGTCTTTCGCGCAGGTATTCTCATGACTATAGCATAAGGCTGCGATCACAGCTCGTCTCGGAAATGCATTGTGTATCTGTATTTTTCCTATTAAGACAAGTATCTCCCGGATAGGGTAGGGCTGAATACTTACGTTGCAGTGAGGAATACCGCCTCGCATCGTGAGTTTCGATGCTTGAATCGACACTATCCAGTCGTGTCTCCGAACATTTCTGGATAGGCGGCCGAGCACATATGGGTGGAAACTCGCTTGCTAAGACGCCGGTTCAAGTCTCGTACTTTACCTTTACCTGTACGCACGATTCTTCATTTCAGTTGCTTCATTCTCTTGTAGCATAGCTATTTTCAGTTTTCTCAGTCTCGCACCCCCGTCATTATTAATCACTGCGTCACACTTGAAAAAAACATCACAGAGATGATGATGATGATTTTAATGATAATGATGAGGGTTATAATGAAGCTGATGTTTATGATTACGATGATGATAATAATGTGGATGATAATGATGCTGATGATAATGATCAAGATGGTCATATTGATGTTGATAATGATGATGTTAATGATAGTGATGAGTATGTTCATGATTAGGATGATGAGGATGATACAATTGAGGATGATAATGATGAGGATTGTGAGAATGATAAAGATAAGGATGATGATAATGATATTGATTAGGGTAATACAGGTTATGATGAGAGTGATAATGATGATGAGGATGATACGATGAGGATGATACTAATGAGAATTATAATGATACTGATAATAATCAAGATGATAATGATGAGGATGTTAATGATGATGATGATGATGCTAATGATTAGAGTGATAATAACAAGGATGAAAATTATAAGGATGATGAGTATTCTCTGACTTCCCGGTCAATATGTCGGATTGGCGACAGGGAACGGTTGAAGCACTGTCTGAAAAAGTGTTCCTTGTTGCAGTTTCCTCATATTCCAAGTCTGGCTTGCTGCAGAAGCTACTGTGTAGTGCTCTGCGCACACCATGAGCTGTGTGTTTCATCCGGATGGTGTTTCTATATTCAGATTGCCTACGATGAATGATGATATCGTATAACGGACAGTTCAGATGCGTTCACTGTCGGTGCTATAATACACCTTATGTCTTTTTGCGTGTACTGTGTTTGCTATGATGGGGATTGCAACTGTCGTTTTTTTTGTTTGGTTATTCGATGAGATGTTAATTCGGATGATTCCACTGGCACGGGCGGTTGAGCTATTATGGATTTCCATTCGTTTGCAGTGATACCGGGGCCATCGAATAACCATAGTCATAACTTCTATAGGTACCGTTACGATAGACAAGATTTCAAGATAACTGGCAGAACCATGGAAAATGAAGTGACTTTCTGGGTCTAAGAATAAAAGCTTGTGTCGATCATCAGGGATTAAGATTAAAATCACCTTCATATGGTCACTTCAGCCGCATTAACTAAACATGTTATTTCCATGTTGACTAAGTTCACCTTCTGACAAACACACACACACACAATCACAAACGCATTGTAAACAAACATAATAATGTCATTAAAGGTTAACTAAAGCGTCTCAAAATGAATGACTGTTTTCCAAATCTGCTCTCTTGTGATCAACAGATTTTAAGAGCTGATCTTTTATTTTGGGCAATGGATCTAAAATTATCTTCTGATTGGAATTTTTCATTTTTCTTGTCAAGAAGTTATAGCAAATTCTTAAAAGGCCCACTTTTAACGTCATTAGAACGAGTGATCCTTGAGAAATAAAAGATCCATTCATTTTCTGGACGATAGTAACATCCATCTTCTTCAGCGTTCACGTCTTGTGATTTTACAAACTTGACTCTTTGTCATGTTTCACGATGAAGGGGTAGGTACAACATCATGACACACGATGAGCTTGTCGAATGGTCAGTACTTGTTATGTGCGTGTGTGTCCCGATTTTCCCCCTATACCTACACTGCGGCTGACACACTCTGTCTTCGGCAGGCTGGGTCTGATAAGAATCCGAGCTTCGGGAATCAATGTAGGTGGGGGTCACTGACAGGACGTAGCAGAAGTGTGTATAGCCAGAAGGCTACAGGAACTATCCATACTTTATTTTATCTATTGAGAAGGAATCAACTTCAGTGAGCCTACTCTGATTAGGGTAAGGGTTGTTCTTCTAATGGGTAATCTGTCAATTTGATGTCTCAATCCAGAACAAGTCTCAGAAACCACAAGATATAATGTCACAGCTGAAATACTAAACAATATCAATGACAGATATCATTCAACTACCACGATCTACTACATCAACAAGAGACATAACTTAACTATCACACTCTAAAAAACAACGATGGCCTAACATCATCGAGCACTATACATTTTTTAAAAATACGACGATCATCATTTTTAAGAGGACGTGAACTTCCGGTATATGGTGGATAAGCGGCGGGAACAATTGAAGGCTATGCATGAAAAGTGTTCCTTGTTGCAGTTTCCTCATATTCCAAGTCCGGCTTGTTGCAGGAGCTACTGAGTTAAGTGTTCTGTGCATACCGTGAGCTGTGTGTCTCATCCGTTTGATCATGTTTAGATATTTCAATTGTTGACGATGAATGATGATATCGTATGACAGGGAACAGTTGGCTGTGTTCACTTTCTGCGCGGTTTCGCCTTATGTCTTTTGGCGTGTGCTGAGACTGCTGCGATGGGGACTACAGTTACCTTTCTTTGTTTGGGAGATGAGATTCGGATGATTCCACTGGCACGGGCGGTTGAGCAATTATGGATTTTATTTCGTTTGCGGTGATACCGGGCCTTCCATAGACAAATAGCTGAAATACATCCCAAATATTGAATTATTATTAACTTTTGTATTATTTCTTGTATGTTGAATGAACTGTTGCCTTATTGTATTTTGGAGGAATAACTTGTGTTTTATTAATAAGATGAATAATAATGTGTTTCTATTAATATGCTAAATGATTAAACTTGATTTTATTGGCAAGTTGAATTCATAATGTTTTTGTTGCTGGTATATTGATAGAATCTGCTTTATTTTCCTTTACCCTGAGTTTTATGACTGCACCAGCATCCAGAAATGGCATGTAACCCGGAAGATTAACTTTTGTTATGTAATACAGGGTGTTTATAAAGTCTCACTACACTTGGTATCTAGGTCAATTTGAAAAAAAAATGTTTATGACGTCATCACAATATGTGCTCCCACTGTCAATGAAATTTGTTGAATAAGTTTATTGCTACTGGAAATGTGGAAGATGCTCCACGATCTGGTAGGCCTGCTGTGAATGATGAAATATGTTTAGATATCCAAGACAGAATCCTTAAAAGTCCAGACAAGTCATTAAGAAAACTGTCGCAACAAGTGAACTTACCATTGAGCACATATTGTGATGACGTCATAAACATTTTTTTCAAATTGACCTAGATACCAAGTGTAGTGAGACTTTATAAACACCCTATAGTAAAGTAGTAGTGAACCAGAATATAGTAGAAGGTGTGCAAACGGGGAAATATAACATAGGTGCGTACGTTTAAGATGGTGCGGTCTGCATTTCTAGAAGGGTGAAAGAGATGACGTAATATGTAGTAACTAGGAGACAAGGGAAAGTTAGAGTGGCAGAATTGGATTGGTTGAAGGAGGAACCATGGGATAGAAAATAAGGGGTATATAAGCCTGGGAGAGCTTCAACGGTCAATGGAGAATATCATAATCTGAGCAGAAGAACACACAACGTTTAGTAGAGTAGAGTCAATCAGTAGGTGTAGTCAGAAGTAGCCGTTAGGCTCTCCTGGGTCAGTCCAGCAGTCTGAACAAGTACAAGAAGATATGAATAAACCTTGTAATATTGTAAAGAAATCTTGTTGGTCATTCATTAATTTGAAGTCTGACCTTTGCATGTGGTGACGCGGCAACAGTTACTGGTATGTAGAATGACTGATTTTTTTTGTTATTTCATCTTTTTCTATTTTCATGCTATTATTCGGTAAAATGTATTTACCTTCACGTTTGTTTGTTTTATCTTACCGTGAGTTACAGTGCAACTAACGTATCAAATATCTCATGTGGGATCAATATTTATGTGTGTACCTGACAAGCGGAAGTTATTGTTTACATAGTCGCTCCACTAATGAGGTTGGCTTGATCCAGCTCTGGCCTTCTCTTCTATGACGTATCCGATCTGAGAGACTGCTGACTACGACAATATATTCAAGTTGATGTTTTACCATAAATCTGGGATGAGTCTCTTTTATGTTTTAAAACAGTTTTTGAAACCGATGTTAAGGAGCGTAGGCGCATGTCAGCAACAGGGCTGAAAGATGTCAGCGACTCATAGTTGATTGTTGCACCGGAAATGGTGAATCAGAACTGTACAGATCCTATCCCTCATCTCCAACTAACCATCATCTGACCATGTCATTAGGGATTGAGGTGGGGAAGAAGCCTGTACTCATAAAATACGTAAAGACGAATGTGTTAGATCCAAATGCGCAAATCGCCACAGTCCTACTATAAACATGAACACAGCGCATCGACGCTAATCTAACGTACTTTTAGGCGCGGGGCGAGAACTTTTAACTCCATTAGCAGTGAAGGCCGGAAAGAGAGACCCCATGTGAATAATTATGTTCCCTTTGTCTAACATACATTCAAACTCAGTACTGGGCAAATAGTACTCCATTCTTGGAAATAAAAAACATCAGAGTGACAAGATGGCTCAGGACATGACGATCTATGTGTTGACTTTATGGTTATATGTTACAAGCGACAGACAACTGATGATAGCTGGGATCTCGCTTTTCTACAATAGATTAACTTGGTTACCTTATGTCACTCGTTGATATTGTAGAGTGTGATAGTTGAGTTATGTCTCTTGTTGATGTAGTAGATCGTGGTAGTTGAATTATATCTGTCGTTGATATTGTAGAGTGTGACAGTTAAATTACGTCTTACGTCGCTGTTGTAGAGTGTGATAGTTAAATTACGTCTTACGTTGATGTTGTAGAGTGTGATAGTTAAATTATGTCTGTTGTTGTTGTTGATGTTGTAAAGTGTGACAGTTAAATTATGTCCCCTGTTGATGTTGCAGTGTGGTAGTTAAATTATGTCCCCTGTTGATGTTGCAGAGTGTGGTAGTTAAATTATGTCCCCTGTTGATGTTGCAGACTTTAACAATTAAGGTATGCCCCTCTTTCATGTTGTAGAGTGTGATAGTTAAATTATGTCCCCTGTTGATGTTGCAGACTTTAACAATTAAGGTATGTCCCTCTTTCATGCTGTAGAGTGTGATAGTTAAATTATGTCCCCTGTTGATGTTGCAGACTTTAACAATTAAGGTATGTCCCTCTTTCATGCTGTAGAGTGTGATAGTTAAATTATGTTTCATGTTGATGTTGAAGTGAGTGGTAGAATGACAGGAAACAGTCTGAGAGATAAGATCAGAAATGAAAAACTGAGAAAAAAAGCTAGGAATAGCCCCCGCCATAGAATATATAAGGAAACAGCAGATAAAATGGCTTGGCCACGTGACAAGGCATAAAGAACAAAACACAACACAACGAGCCTTCAACAAACGTTGTGAGAACACCAGACCCAAGGGTCGACCACGAAAAAGATGGGTCGATGGAATATTAGAAGCACTAGGAAACATAACAGCAGCAGAAGCGGACAGAAGAGCAAAATGCCGCAAATTATATCTCCCCTCGACGCTGAAAGGCAGATGAGGATGGAAAGAAGAAGCAGAAGAAGTTGATGTTGTAGAATGTGACAGTTAAAATAAGTCTTACGTTGATGTTGTAGAATGTGACAGATAAAATAAGTCCTACGTGGATGTTGTAGAATGTCTTCTTCTTTCCTTCCTCATCTGCCTTTCAGCGTCGAGGGGAGATATAATTTGCGGTCTTTTGCTCTTCTGTTCGCCTCTGCTGCTGTTATGTTTCCTAGTGCTTCTAATATTCCATCGATCCATCTTTTTCGCGGTCGACCCTTGGGTCTGTTGTTCTCACAACGTTTGCTGAAGGCTCGTTGTGTTGTGTTTTGTTCTTTCTGCCTTGTCACGTGGCCGAACCATTTTATCTGTTGTTTCCTTATATATTCTATGGCTGGGGCTATTCCTAGCTTTTTTCTCAGTTCTTCATTTCTGATCTTATCTCTCAGACTGTTTCCTGTCATTCGTCTAACACATTTCATCTCTGTAGAGGTTATTTTCTTATTGTTCTTGCATCTAGAGTCCAGGTCTGGCATTGGTAGCACAACGTTGGAATGAAGATTGTATTGTATAGTGCTCGTTTTGCCTCCAGAGTTATTTCCTTGTTGGATAATAGTGGTGATAACTGTCCGATGATTTGACAAGCTTTGTTGCATCTTGATTCTATCTCTGCTGTTTGGGAATTGTCGTTTGTCATTAGACTTCCTAGGTATTTGAATTCCTCTACTTGTTTTAGTTGTCTGCCTTCTATAGTTATGTTGATGTTCTGTTTATTTTTGGCGACATTCATGACTTCTGTTTTGTTGATGTTGATTTTCATGTTGTATTTTGTTCCTAAGATGTTGAGTTTGTTTAAGTGTTCTTGTAGGTCTTCTATTGTTTCATGTATTAGTGCCTGGTCGTCTGCAAATAGAACCTCGTTGATCTCCTCTGTCTCTGATGGGTTGGCTAGCTTGCATATATGGTCCATGTATGTAATAAACAGTAGGGGGGATAGTACGCACCCCTGTTTTACACCTGATCTAACTTCGAAGTGGTCTGTGTAGCCTGCTGCTGTTCTGACCCTGCAGCTGCTGTTGGCGTAGAGACTTTTAATAATGTTGGTTAGATGTTGGCTTACTCCGTATGTTGTTAGTATCTCCCACAGTTGTTCTCTGTTTACTCTGTCGAATGCTTTTTCCTGGTCAATGAAGGCTATGTATAAGTTTTGGTTGTGTTCTGTCGTTTTTTCTGCAGGCTGTTTTAGTGTGAATAGTGCGTCGGTACATCCTCTGTTTTATTGGAACCCCATTTGAGAATCGCTTAACTGTAGTTCTATTATTGGTCTCAGTCTTTTTTCCAAGATTTTGGCGTATAGCTTTCCTACATGGCTGAGCAGAGATATACCTCTATATTGATTGCAGTCTCTTTTGCTACCTTTCTTTTTCCATATTGGTATGATGATTGCCTGTTGTCAGTCTTCTGGGGCTTGTTGTTGGTGCCATGCTGCATTAAATATTCTGTGCAGCCATTGCATTCCTGTTTCTCCCGCTGCTGCTATTATTTCTATTGGAATGTTATCTATCCCTGGTGCTTTGTTTCTTGGTGCATATTTGATTACTTCTTCTATTTCCTCTTTCATGATGTTGGGTTCAGTATTTGTGAGTTCTAGCGTGGTTTTTGTTGTCTTGTTGGTAGTTGGTATGTTTAACAGGTCTTCAAAATATTCCTTCCATCTCTGTTGCATACATTGGTTGTTTGATATTGGTTGTCCGTCTTTGTCATTTATCAGCTCAGTAGGACCATGGTTTTCTTTTCTCGCTCTTGTGGCTTTTACTGCTTTGTAGAAATCTCTTGTGGCTGTCTTGAAGTCCCTGCTCATGTTTTGTCCGAATTCTGTCCAATTCCTTTGCTTAGCTTCTTTGATCAGCATTTTAACTCTTTTTCGAACTAAGGCATATCTTTCATATTTTTCTTGGTTCTTGTTCTCCCTCCAATTTTTAAACAGTTTCTTCTTTTCTTTAATTGCTTCTCTGATTGTTTCGTTCCACCACGGGGTGCTCTTTTTCCCTTCTCTTGTTCTTAGCTTCGTTCCACAAACTGTTTTAGAGATGTTAGTTACTGTTTCCTTAAATTGTTTCCACTCTTCTTCTACTGTGCCTACTTCGTTAGGGAGTTTCTTGAATTCCTCTCTTAGTTTTTCTTCTAGGGTTTTCCTTGTTTCTTGATCGTTTAATTGTTTTATTTTTATTGTCTGTTCTTTTCGCTTCTTTTGTTTGTTTTCGTATATTCTCTTTATTTTTGGCTGTCTTAGTGTGATCATAACCATCTTGTGATCCGTGTCGTCTGTAATATTAGGGATTGCTCTACTGTCAGTTACTCTTTTCTTGTTCTGTTGTCTTGTTAGTATAAAATCTATCTGGCTTCTGCATGTTGTGTCATTCCATTTGTACCAGGTGTATACTTGCGACTCTCTGTGTTTGAAGAATGTGTTGGTGATAAATAAATTGTTTTGATTGCATAGTTCCAGCAGTCTGCTTCCGTTTTCGTTTATTTCAGCCGTTTTATCGCCAAAGGGTCCTAAGATGTCACTGTTCTCACAGTTGCGTTTCCCAAGCCTTCCATTAAAATCTCCCATCACTAACATGTCGTCGCTTTCGTCAATCTTGTTAATAATTTCACTCAGTGTGTCGTAGAATTCTTCGCTGTCTTTTACATTGCTGTTGCATGGTGCATAGATTTGAATGTAATTTGTTTTTCGATTGTCTTCTAGCAGTTTAATTGAGATAATTCTTTCTGAATGGTATTTTATTTCTAGAATGTTCTTTGCGTGTTCTGGGTCGATGATAAAACCTACTCCATGTGTTGCTCTTTCTGTGTTGTCGACTCCCGAGAATATTTTCGTGTAGTTCATGTGAGTTTTCTTTATCTGTTGTCCTTTTACTCTGGTGTCCGTTGTAGAATGTGACAGATAAAAATAAGTCTTACGTTGATGTTGTAGAATGTGACAGATAAAATAAGTCCTATGTTGATGTTGTAGAATGTGACAGATAAAATAAGTCCTACGTGGATGTTGTAGAATGTGACAGATAAAAATAAGTCTTACGTTGATGTTGTAGAATGTGACAGATAAAATAAGTCCTACGTTGATGTTGTAGAATGTGACAGATAAAATAAATCTTACGTTGATGTTGTAGAATGTGACAGATAAAATAAATCTTACGTTGATGTTGTAGAATGTGACAGATAAAATAAATCTTACGATGATGTTGTAGAATGTGACAGAAAAATAAATCTTACGTTGATGTTGTAGAATGTGACAGATAAAATAAATCTTACGTTGATGTTGTAGAATGTGACAGATAAAATAAATCTTACGTTGATGTTGTAGAATGTGACAGATAAAATAAATCTTACGTTGATGTTGTAGAATGGGACAGATAAAATAAGTCCTACGTTGATATTGTAGAGCGTTGTAGTTAAATTACGTCTGGAGGCGAAGGCGCGCCTCCCAGCACCAGAGCTGTAAGTTGTCAGCGACCCACAGCTGATGGCTTGCGCCAGGATCGGTGAACCAAAACCATCCAGACCCTGCTCCACCTCTCCATGGTGCCTCCAGTAACAGACTAACCGGTCTAGTCTGGCCAAGCGTGCCGGGATCGAAGAGGGAAGACAACCCGGTACTCAAAAATGTCGTGCTGAAGTCGGATGTGTTGGGCCGAAAGGCGCAAATATAACAGTTATACTGCAAACCACCACACAACGCAGACACGTCCACTCCGTCCTTGTAAGGGCGGATGATGAAGAGGAATATTCTAGTCTACCACAATACTCTAGAATACTTTAGTCATCAGGCGAACGCAACCAACCAAATTATGTATCTTATTGATGTTGAAGAGTGTGATATTTAAATTATATCTCTCTTTAGTGTTGTAGAGTGTGATAGTTAAAATATGTGTTCGTTGATGTTGTAGAGTGTGATAGTTAAATTATGTCCCCTGTTGATGTTGTAGACTTTGACAGTTAAATTATGTCTCTTTTTATGTTGTAGAGTGTGGTAGTTAAAGTATGTCTCTTTTTCATGTTGTAAAGCTTGATAGTTAAATTATGTCTCTCCTCGGTGTTGTAAAAGGTAATTTATGTTTCTCGTTGATGTTGTAGAGCGAGATAGTTAAATTGAGTCTTACGTTGATGTTGTAGAGCGAGATAGTTAAATTAAGTCTTACGTTGATGTTGTAGAGCGAGATAGTTAAATTAAGTCTTACGTTGATGTTGTAGAGCGAGATAGTTAAATTAAGTCTTACGTTGATGTTGTAGAGCGTGATTGTTAAATTAAGTCTTACGTTGATGTTGTAGAGCGGGATAGTTAAATTAAGTCTTACGTTGATGTTCTAGAGCGAGATAGTTAAATTAAGTCTTACGTTGATGTTGTAGAGCGAGATAGTTAAATTAAGTCTTACGTTGATGTTGTAGAGCGAGATTGTTAAATTAAGTCTTACGTTGATGTTGTAGAGCGAGATAGTTAAATTAAGTCTTACGTTGATGTTGTAGAGCGAGATAGTTAAATTAAGTCTTATGTTGATGTTGTAGAGCGAGATTGTTAAATTAAGTCTTACGTTGATGTTGTAGAGCGAGATTGTTAAATTAAGTGTTACGTTGATGTTGTAGAGCGAGATTGTTAAATTAAGTCTTACGTTGATGTTGTAGAGCGAGATAGTTAAATTAAGTCTTACGTTGATGTTGTAGAGCGAGATTGTTAAATTAAGTCTTACGTTGATGTTGTAGAGCGAGATAGTTAAATTAAGTCTTACGTTGATGTTGTAGAGCGAGATAGTTAAATTAAGTCTTACGTTGATGTTGTAGAGCGAGATTGTTAAATTAAGTCTTACGTTGATGTTGTAGAGCGAGATTGTTAAATTAAGTCTTACGTTGATGTCGTAGAGCGAGATTGTTAAATTAAGTCTTACGTTGATGTCGTAGAGCGAGATTGTTAAATTAAGTCTTACGTTGATGTGGTAATCCTCTTTCTGGCTCCAGACCTGAGTTGCCAGTAAATCCACTTCATTATCGATAAAGAAATACAACTTGAGTTTTGGTTCGAACAGAAAAGCAGCGACTGATATGCTGCTGGGCTAAAACCAACTTGAGAGTGCTTGGTCTAGAGGTAAAATGTTGATCTCTTTCATACAAAGGTACCGATTTCGAATCCCGTCATCGTCGTTGGGAAATTTAAATCTTCGAATCCGTGGTTTCCTTTTGGTTTTACCCTCCCTTGATCTTTGGGAAGTGAGATTCGATATCCAGCTCTCTGGGATAACAAACGGAAAACAAGAGGTCAGGAGTTCACTTTGAGCACAGTAAACTGCCAAAAGTAGGGTTGGCAAAAGTACATTTGGCAGTTAGCCATCGATATGAGTAGGTCATGATTACCGCTGCCATGATTACCGCTGCCATGATTACCGCTGCAATGATTACCGCTGGCATGATTACCGCTGAAATGAATACCGCTGCCATGATTACTGCTGCCATGATTACCGCTGCTATGATTACCGCTGCTATGATTACCGCTGCTATGATTACCGCTGGCATGATTACCGCTGGAATGAATACCGCTGCCATGAATACCGCTGCCATGATTACTGCTGCCATGATTACCGCTGCCATGAATACCGCTGCCATGATTACTGCTGCCATGATTACCGCTGGAATGAATACCGCTGCCATGTTTACCGCTGCCATGATTACTGCTGCAATGATTACTGCTGAAATGAATACCGCTGAAATGAATACCGCTGCAATAATTACCGCTGCAATGATTACCGCTGCTATGATTACCGCTGGAATGAATACCGCTGCAATGAATACCGCTGCAATGATTACCGCTGAAATGAATGCTGCTGCAATGATTACCGCTGGAATGAATACCGCTGCAATGATTACCGCTGGAATGATTACTGCTGTAATGATTACCGCTGCAATATTACCGCTGGAATGGATACCGCTGCAATGATTACCGCTGCCATGATTACCGCTGGAATGAATACCGCTGCAATGACTACCGCTGGAATGATTACCGCTGCAATGATTACCGCTGCAATAATTACCGCTGCCATGATTATCGCTGCCATGATTACAACTGCCATGATTATCGCTGCCATGATTACACACCGCTGCCATGATCACCGCTGGAATGATTACCGCTTGAATGAATACCGCTGCCATGAATACAGCTGCCATGAATACCGATGGAATGATTACCGCTGGAATGAATACCGCTGCCATGATTATCGCTGCCATGATTACCGTTGCCATGATTATCGCTGCCATGAATACCGATGGAATGAATACCGCTGGAATGAATACCGCTGGAATGAATACCGCTGGAATGATTACCGCTGGAATGAATACCGCTGGAATGATTACCGCTGGAATGATTACCGCTGCCATGAATACCGCTGGAATGATTACCGCTGCCATGAATACCGCTGGAATGAATACCGCTGGAATGAATACCGCTGGAATGAATACCGCTGCCATGGTTATCGCTGCTATGATTACCGCTGCCATGATTACCGCTGCCATGATTACCGCTGCCATGATTACCGCTACCATGATTACCGCTGCCATGATTACCGCTGCCATGATTACCGCTGCCATGATTACCGCTGCCATGATTACCGCTACCATGATTACCGCTGCCATGATTACCGCTGCCATGATTACTGCTGCCATGAATACCGCTGCCATGATTACCGCTTACATGATTACCGCTGCCATGATTACCGGTGCTGTGACTACTGTTGCTGTGACTACCGCTTCTATAATTACCGCTTCCCGTGACAAAAATTGTTACGTAGTTTAAAAAAAACTAATCCATGGCATAGACGGAAGTGTCGGGTCGAAATTCAGAAATATCGCAGTCTGCCGTAAGCTAGCGATCCAGCGCATTCACGCCATTTAACGTGAGGACTCTGTAAAAGAAGAAAAAAACCAACTAGTCTCCACTAATAAAGCATGGTTTGATTGAAACTAATTTTAGAATTATCTACTTTTTTTTCAGGAATGCTGCTAGAATTTCATTATTCTTTTTATTTGAGAAAATATGTAAATGATTTTGTCAGCAAATGGAAAAAAAATCATTTTAGAAATCAGATTTCTTTTCAGTTACCGATAACAAGTTTTGTGGATGACGGCCAGGTTGCAGTTCTTTCCCAGAAAATTCATCTGTGGTGTCGACTTTCAGGGACTGGGTCAACCTAGAGGACGTGTCGACAAATTCATCAAATCTCGGAACTAAACACAGTCAGTCTTGTCAATAGAAAATGTGTTACTCACTGAGCCACAACTACCTCCACAAAAATGGTTGCACGACAATATTCTCCATGTTTATTTTTTTTTTTGTCCCAAGTGTTTACATTTTAAAGGGGCATGTATATTCTGATATTGTGATAAATAGGAAAGATTGAGGAGAAAAAGAGAAATAGGAAGAGAACGGGAGCAGATATTGGCAGTTTAGTAATGTAGTACGGAGAGAAATCAACACGAGAGTTAACATAAAGCAAGGAAAACAAAAAGAGAAACGAAATGAATCACACACTGCGGATATAAATTGAAAGTGTTACACGACAAGCACTTTTTTTGAATCCACAGGAAAGGAGACAAAAAAGTAAAGTACCCCTGTCACACCAAGTGCCGTATATGGAATATGGTGTTAGTGACCATACATTTTACAGACCTTCAGCACACGATTTTTGGGGTAATGTGGTCAGTATTACGCCCGTGCCGTTTTACTTTCCCAGAAAAAAATCCGGTACCCTTTAAAGGCTGGGTGAACCTAGAAGCCGTCGGTTGGGATTGAACCCTACCCCTTGTTCTTTGTAGTCCAGTTCACTAACCACTGAGCTATCGCGGCTCCCAAAGGAGACGAAAGGGACGGCCAAAATTTACTTGGAGATGACATGTGGAAGCAGAGATGAAACGGATGGGGAAGACATCAAACTATTTTAAGAGAATAGCAAAAAACGGCAATATGAAAATTGTTTTTGAGGACCTATACTCCACGGGGAGTTGAAAAGAAGAAGGAGATTGGCGAACGAGAGATACGGATAAATATGAGCGCCAAAGCTCCAGGGCTTGGCACATGATAACGATGGTATATTTGATAAAACATGGGCACATGGCCTTTAGTCAGGAAAGTAAAGGCAACCGAGAGGCAATTACTGGGCCGCGACCCAGACCCATAAACACGTGATCAAGAAAAGTAACGCCCCTTGTACACTCAAACTCCCACAAGGCAGTATTGGTGTGGGCAGCCTTGTATATATTCAATGAATATTAAACTTTGATAAATGGCACATGACAAAGTTTATGTAAATATTCATGACAGCATTATCACAATGCTGATGTCTGTTGCTGACTTTCATTAGTGGCTAGAACAAAGGGTCGTGACTTCAGTGCAAATGTCGAAGTCTATTATATATTCTTTGCGTTATTCATCATCATCGGGTTCCGTATTCACGTCAGTGCCTGGTTACCATTAAGCTCTGTTTTACTTCTCTTGTCTTGACGGTCCATTTTGTGATATGTTCAACTGTCCGTCGTTTGATGTTATCAGTCCACTTTAGTCTTGGTCTGCCTCTGTCATGCCTACCTTGTAATTTATCCCTCAACATGACTTTTAGCAGGGTAGTGTGTCTTTTCACTTGTCTTAAAAATATTAGTGGTCTTGTTTGAACTGTGTTAAGTAGTTCATATTTTTATTTGCCATCCCTGGTATCAGCAGCGAGGCCCGGCGTGAAACGTCAGTTACTCATCGACGGAAAAAAAAAAACATGAGTACCTCCGAAGTCGGAGTTATCTGCTTGTGCGGCGAGGGACCCCTGTGCACACGGCTGACAGGGAAAAATGGATTAACACCCAAAATTCAGTTCCTAGTCTCTAGGGACTTCGGAATTGAAAGCTGGCGAACGCAACAACAACAATTTTCATTTTCAGCTGATTCAAAACTTCCTTGTTTATCTTCTTTTCGTTCTGCCCAATTTCCCCTAATTTTTCTATAAATCCACACTTCAAAAGCTTCATTTTTCTGCTCTATTTTCTTAGTTAATGAGTTCTTATCTCGTATAGACAAGTAAAACCCTCTTCCCTTTCTGGCAAGGCTTCTGTATTGATTTGATTGACAGAAACCGGTTCGATCCACTCGACCACACCTAATGACACACAACTGCCATCATCTCGTAAATGTTGTTTTCTGGTGACCCGTGGACAAAAACAAGGCTTCCAGATTGTCAACAACATGGGGACAACATCAATAACTTTTGTACAGAAAGTGAACGGGCAGAGATTGATTTATTGAAATGCATTAGCTCCTGGATTTTATTGATTGTTCGATTGTTTTCATTGTTCTATTGAATATTTGACTAATCAATATTTCGATTGATGTTTAATAGTTGAATTGACTAAATTGATTGATTAATGGCTTTATTGATTGACTAATTAATGGATTAGTTGATTGCTTGATGTGCTGATTATTTTTTTTAATTTGGTTGATTGATCAGTTGATGTCTGATTATTAATGCTGCGGCAGGTATCTTGCGACTCCAAATCTCCATGCCCTTGGGTTCGAAGTCAATGACGCAATTATCATGACTGACTCATAGTTAATTATCCGAAAACTTCAGTCTCACACACAGACACATACAGACGCACACACACACACACACACACACACACACACACAAAGACACACAGAAACGCAGACACACAGGCACAAACACAGAGAGACACAGATACACACACATACACACAGACACACAAACAATCTCTCGCTCACACACACAAACACAAACACAGAGAGACACGGACACACACACACATACACAGACACATACACACACTATCTCACTCACAAACACAGAGAGACAATGACACACATACACTCACTCTCTATCTCTCTCTCACACACAGACACAGAGATACACAAACACACACACACACACTGTCTCTCTTACACACACAAACTCTAAAAACTGTCAAAGATCTAATGTTCTGGGTAAAGCAAATGCTAGTGGAGCATTACGTTACACAGCTAGGGCTGGTTTAGAGATGCAATGCCCAGTTTACAATAGGGTTCTGCGAAAGATAAAACTGTAAAACTGTTTTTAACAAACTGTACATCTTATGGATAAGTCAGCACTACAGCAGTAGCTTTCTTTTCTTAAAAAACAGCAGTGATTGGGTGGTGAGTACGCTCACTAACGGTTCAGAGGGCCCCGGTTCAATCCCAAGTTGTTGGAATTGATTTCAGATCGACAAGGATTTCACCAAGTGAAGACAGAAAGTGAAGGCGGCCTGGCGTGGTACTGACTATATCAATCAACAAAATGTTGTTGGTCATGAAAAAATATTATCGCTAACACCATATCGGCCATACACAAACAATGTTTGGTGGGTTACTTTATGTACCAATGTATGGTTGTTTTGAATAAAGAAACAGTAGATGTGGATCGATCCATTACAGAACCCAGATGTAAATCTGCTTCTTTTAAAAAAGTGAATCAATTCAGGGGAAGAGGTATGTTAACAGCACTCGGAAAAAATGACAAATAATCAACAACAGAAAAAAATATGGACCAAGGCAGGATCGAACCCGTACTCAGTGGCACAGCGCCTTGCCACGAAAAGTCAAACGCTAGGGAACACTGCCACTCAGCTAACTAAAAAATTAACTTCGTAGGCAATGTCCTTTCGCGAAGGCTTTCCCATGACTACAGCAACGCAAGTATTCAGCCCTACCCTATCCGGGAGATACTTGTCTTAACAGGAAAAAATATTTCCGAGCTGTGATCGCAGCCTTATGCTATAGTCATGGGAAAGCCTTCGCGAAAGGACCTTGCCTACGAAGCTATTTTTTTAGTTAGCTGAGTGGCAGTGTTCCCTAGCGTTTGGCTTTTCGTGGCAAGGCGCTGTGCCACTGAGTACGGGTTCGATCCTGCCTTGGTCCATATTTTTTTTCTGTTGTTGATTATTTGTCATTTTTTCCGAGTGCTGTTAACATACCTCTTCCCCTGAATTGATTCACTGATTATCGCCTCGGAAGTTTCCCTCTATAATAATATTCTTTTAAAAAAGCAATAACAACAGCAATAACAACAGTAATAACAATAGTAATAACAACAGTAATAACAACAATAACAGGATATCAAAAGCAGAATGAGCTTTTGTTGCACTGGGAAACATTTGGAAGTCCAAAGAAATTAGGTTAAATACAAAAATAAAAATTGTTCAACTCCAATGTTAAGTCAGTGCTAGTATATGGCTGTGAAACATGGAGAACAACAAAATTGGCAATCATGAAGATACAGACTTTCATTAATGCATGCTTGCGCAGAGTGAAAGGATGGAAATGGCAGGATTAAATCACTAACATAGAATTATGGAAATGTACCAGTCAAATACCTGTGGATAAAGAGATATAGCGAAGACGATGGCGCTGGATGGTACACACACTGCTGAAGCCAACTGAGAGTATTGCACAACAGGCCCTTTTTTGGAATCCCCACGGGAAAAGACAAAGAGGAAGACCAAGAAATTCTTGGAGAAGACAGACAGAAGCAGAGATGAAGATGATGGGGAAGACATGGAATGATGTTAAAAGAATGGCAAGAAACAGAACGACTTTGAAAGTGTTTGTTGAAGACCTATGCTCCACAGGGAACTGAAAGTGTTTGTTTCAGACCTATGCTCCACAGGGAGCTGAAAGTATTTGTTGAAGACCTATGCTCCACAGGGAGCTGAAAGTGTTTATTGAAGACATATGCTCCACAGGGAGCTGAAAGTGTTTGTTGAAGACCTATGCTTCACAGGGAGCTGAAAGTGTTTGTTGAAGGCCTATGCTCCACAGGGAGCTGAAAGTGTTTGTCGAAGGCCTATGCTCCACAGGGAGCTGAAAGTGTTTGTCGAAGGCCTATGCTCCACAGGGAGCTGAAAGTGTTTGTTGAAGGCCTATGCTCCACAGGGAGGTGAAAGTGCTTGTTGAAGGCCTATGCTCCACAGGGAGCTGAAAGTGCTTGTTGAAGACCTATGCTCCACAGGGAGCTGAAAGGTAGGAGAAGATGTGGATCGATCCCGATAACTTACAGAACACAGCTCTAGAGCTTCTTTTAAACAAGCAATAACAACAGCAATAATAACAATAACAGAAACAATAGCATGAACATCAAACCCTCCCAAAAATTACAGCACATAAGGTGACATATGTTCAAACACACCAACGCATACAGAGACCAGGGTGTGTTAGATCGTTTTATTTTCACATCTCCTTCATACAAGAGTTAATTCCGGACGGACAGAAACTTGCAGAGGTTAGAGGTGACAATGCATAATTAATCTAGTAATAGATACATCTGTTCTCTTTAGCAACCAGAGTACCAGCCCCTGGTTATGACTGATAACATACCTTGCTTATTTTCATCAAAATGTTGGCATGTCTATTGAAAAAAAATATATATTCAATGAATGTCAATAACTGTTACATTTATAAATAAAAAAAGAAAACATAAAAGTATGAAATGGCTGGAGGATAATATGTGTCACATGCAACTGTTACAACACGCGTTTAAATAATGTTTCTATATCCTATCCATAAATCACTCGTACCATAGTCACATGTACATAAAGTATTTATTATAAACTACGCATATATTACGCCTGTGCAGACAAGTAGTAAAACATCGGTGCCACATACATTTCTCCTAAATCACGCGTGTCACAGAATCGTGTGTACAATTTGCGTCAAACATAATTAATATAACACGCGTGTAACTTAAAACCAGATGTAAGAAGTGTCACATAATTTATATGTCATTTGAGCCACAATTAAATAACACACAACCACACGATATACTGATAACTGACGCTATTATCAGCTACTGATAGTTCTAAACCAGTGGTTGGCAACCTACAACCCGCTGGCAACAAAGTTAAGAGCCTCGTCGCGCCAAGTGGCGTAAAAGGAATATGGTGTTAGTGACCATAATTTTTACAGACCTTCAGCATATGCTTTTTGGGGTAATGTGGTCGGTATTACGCCCGTGCCGTTTTACTTTCCCAGAAAAAAATCCGTAACTACTGAGCTATAGCGGCTCGCTTGGTCTTCTGTGTCTGTAAATAAATACTGTGACGGTTCATCAGGTATTGTTATGTTTGTTAGAATATAAATAGCAACTAAAATACAACTAAATTAATCCATTGCTACAAGTTTTATTTGTATTATCTCCATTTATTATTTCTAGATCTTACCATACCATTTCCACAACACACTAAACCATACACACCCTACAGTGCCATACAATACCACACACCATTATGTTACACCACACCATACAACACTACACCCTCGCACACCATACCATACAACACTACACCCTGCCACACCATACCATACAACACTAAATGTTTGTCTGCAACGCAAGTATTCAGCCCTACCCTATCCGGGAGATACTTGTCTTAACAGGAAAAATATTTCCGAGCTGTGATCGCAGCTTTATGCTATAGTCATGGGAAAGCCTTCGCGAAAGGACATTGCCTACGAAGCTAATTTTTTAGTTAGCTGAGTGGCAGTGTTCTCTAGCGTTTGGCTTTTCGTGGCAAGGCGCTGTGCCACTGAGTACGGGTTCGATCCTGCCTTGGTCCATATTTTTTTCTGTTGTTATTATTTGTCATTTTTTCCGAGTGCTGTAAACATACCACTTCCTCTGAATTGGTTCACATACAACACTACACCCTGCCACACCATAAACATGTGCGCAAATCATGGCTGGCAGAGCAGAAGATGCCATCAAACAGGTCTGTGGGCTTACCAGTATCAGCGTTGGTGAGGAGTGGATACCGGTGCCTACGTCATTCAAGGGGACCTTCTCGTGTATTGTCACACTCGACAGGAAAAGTAGGGAACAGAACCCGGTCGTGGTTAATGCTGAGGTCAACGGTCTCATCTGCGATAACACCGATAAGAAAGATGCAGTCATCTATACAGACGGATCTGTAAGACGACACCAAAGAAGTGCATGGGCATTTACAGCACGCTCGGCAGGCAAAATAGTCTACGAAGACAGTGGTGCATACGTCATGACCACGAGTAGCATGACAATGGAAGCGATGGCAGTGACCAAGGCATTCAAATGGTTAGAGTCACAAGACTACACCCACGCATGTATACTGAGTGATTCGATGAGCATGATAAAAAAAATGTGGAGGCAGGCTCTTCAAGCATGCAATGGGTAGAGTCGTTGCAGAAATCCAAAATACGTAAGGTCACCTTTGTCTATGTCCCTGGACATGCGGGAGTACGGGGAAATGAAAGAGCGGACAGGTTGGCTAGCTGCGCTGTCGTTGAGGACGGGCAACCAATGGATCGGGCGGACATCAATGCCCTCCGAGATGTGGGAAGAGCACAGTACTTCGACAAACATAAATCCACGTCACTTCTTCGGATGATGGGAATGGGAGTTAAGATGGGCACAGCCAGAAATGAGACACTTAGTGGCCGTGTAAGAAGACGTATCAACCAACATAGAACTGGAGTCGTCAGTCGCTGGACACTGAGGGACTTGCTGAGGAGGGGATCTGAGCACCTATGGACATGTTCGAAGTGCAATGATGATGACCCGCAAATAACTCAATAACTCATCAACATAGCACACCAAAGTCATACCGTGCCATGCCATTTCTTCTCACATAAAACGATATCTTATATCACAATTCAATGAAAGTGGCTCGCTTCCATGTAAAAGACGTGTCTCTGACTCTAGCAAATGTTGATGCTGATGTTCAAAACAGTCCACGCATCACACAAAACTCACAACGCCAAACAACTCACACACATCACACAAAACTCACAACGCCAAACAACTCACACACATCACACAAAACTCACAACGCCAAACAACTCACACACATCACACAAAACTCACAACGCCAAACAACTCACACACATCACACAAAACTCACAACGCCAAACAACTCACACACATCACACAAAACTTACAACGCCAAACAACTCACACACATCACACAAAACTCACAACGCCAAACAACTCACACACATCACACAAAACTCACAACGCCAAACAACTCACACGCATCACACAAAACTCACAACGCCAAACAACTCACACACATCACACAAAACTCACAACGCCAAACAACTCACACACATCACACAAAACTCACAACGCCAAACAACTCACACACATCACACAAAACTCACAACTACACATAACTCACACCGCCCATAAACATCACACAAAACTTACAACTACATACAACTCACACAGCCCACACACATTACATAAAACTCACAACTACATACAACTCACACAGCCCATAAACATCATACACAACTTACAACTACATACAACTCACACAGCCCACACACATCACATAAAACTCACAACCCCAAACGACTCACACAGCCCACACACATCACATAAAACTCACAACCCCAAACAACTCACACAGCCCACACACATCACATAAAACTCACAACCCCAAACAACTCACACAGCCCACACACGTCACATAAAACTCACAACCCCAAACAACTCACACAGCCCACACACATCACATAAAACTCACAACCCCAAACAACTCACACAGCCCATTCACCACATTAACTTTACGCAGCCCACTTCACTTACATCTTACAGAGTTCATTCAATACATAATATCCCCACAACCCACAAATCACACCTAACTCACATTCCCATGCCATGCAGCTCATAACCCACAATGACGAAAAACCTACACAGTCCACATACCACACATATCCCACAATGACGTAAAACTTACACAGTCCACATACCACACATATCCCACAATGACGTAAAACTTACACAGTCCACATACCACACATATCCCACAATGACGTAAAACTTACACAGTCCACATACCACACATATCCCACAATGACGTAAAACTTACACAGTCCACATACTACACATATCCCACAATGACGTAAAACTTACACAGTCCACATACCACACATATCCCACAATGACGTAAAACTTACACAGTCCATATGCCACACATATCCCACAATGACGTAAAACTTACACAGTCCACATACTACACATATCCCACAATGATGTAAAACCTACACAGTCCACATACTACACATATCCCACAATGATGTAAAACCTACACAGTCCACATACTACACATTTCCCACAATGATGTAAAAACCTACACAGTCCACATACTACACATATCCCACAATGATGTAAAACCTACACAGTCCACATACTACACATATCCCACAATGATGTAAAACTTACACAGTCCACATACTACACGTATCCCACAATGATGTAAAACCTACACAGTCCACATACTACACATATCCCACAATGATGTAAAACCTACACAGTCCACATACTACACATATCCCACAATGATGTAAAACCTACATAGTCCACATACCACACATATCCCACAATGATGTAAAACCTACACAGTCCACATACTACACATATCCCACAATGATGTAAAACTTACACAGTCCACATACTACACATATCCCACAATGATGTAAAACCTACACAGTCCACATACTACACATATCCCACAATGATGTAAAACCTACACAGTCCACATACTACACATATTCCACAATGATGTAAAACCTACATAGTCCACATACCACACATATCCCACAATGATGTAAAACCTACACAGTCCACATACTACACATATCCCACAATGATGTAAAACCTACACAGTCCACATACTACACATATCCCACAATGATGTAAAACCTACACAGTCCACATACTACACATATCCCATAATGATGTAAAACCTACACAGTCCACATACTACACATATCCCACAATGATGTAAAAACCTACACAGTCCACATACTACACATATTCCACAATGATGTACAACCTACACAGTCCACATACGACATAATACTGACACAGACCGCACATGATGAATATTGCTGTAAACTATTCTATCTTCTCCATGTAACCTTTCGCCCTGTGTCTCTTCCAAAGCTGAACTACAAGCTGCATGAGCTCCCCCACGAGCCGGAGTGCCCCCTGCCTGATCAGGCTCCACAAATCTGAAGCTTTCCTGGTCAAGAAGGATGTTAGGAACAACTCGCGGTGCAGGTGACGTCGCATCTCATCAGATAGCAACCGGATGACGCCAATGTCTCTAGCAACGTCGATTGGGGTTTCTTTCTGTGTGGTCAGGGAAAACACGTCCGCACCATAGAGCACCAACAAGCTGGATATCTGCGCATGTCCACACGCTGCAGCCGTGTGCAATGGGGAAAACCCGTGAATATCCTGAACGTTTACGTCCGCCCCGTTGCATAGCAACAACTTGACAGCGTCCAAATTGTTGCTAAGGACGCCGTGATGTAGTGCCGTGAGTCCGACATGGTTGACCTGGTTGACTCGGATCTCGTCTGCGTGGTTATCCAGTATCCGCACGAGCTCTGTGGTGTCGGCATCTTGAATCACTGCCGTCAGGACTGAATCGGCCGTGAACGAGATCCGTCGTTTGATCTCGCTGCTCATTCAGCTGCTGCTGCCACGATCAGCTGCACACAATATCTAGAGTCTGGGAGTCTCTGCTGCAACAGGATGTTGTTCTAATCGTAATTTATACAAGCAGTAACTGAACATCACCAATACTATCACTGCTAGATGAGATATGAGTTCTGTCACTGTCAAGTGAGGTATGTTTCACATCCTGCTCTCCTAGTGAGGTATTTGCCACATCCAATCACTGTCAGATAAGGTAGGTGTCACATCCAATCACTGTCAGATAAGGTAGGTGTCACATCCAATCACTGTCAGATAAGGTAGGTGTCACATCAAATCACTGTCAGATGAGGTATCTGACCAATTACATCATGGTATCCTCGCCAATTATTGCCTGTTGATTTATGCTTTTACTTACAGACACCAAAAGTAGTTTATTGAACCAGGAGTAAAACTGAGTGAACTAGATACTTCTTCTTGAAGGTATAAGAAGATAGTGAGGTCTGGAGTGTTTTCCCGTTCTTTCAAACAGAATTATAAGTGTATGTGAGGTGAAGTCGGTTATCTTCGCGTAGTTCTACTCCCTGTTTCAAACAAACATAAGTAGTCGAGTTATTCGCTCTTTGTTCGCTGTTTTACCTGCTGAGTTGATGAGCTGCAGAAGCCACTGCTTGACGCTGAAATTACAACAAAAAATGTTCACGATAGTGTTTAGACTTCAACGTTACAAATGGCCAGACTTTCAGAAACGAAAATTAAGTTTTGTTTTTTTGTGAAAAGTGGAAGGGAGACTATACAGAGTATCTGGTAGCTAGTTGTGAGTTGTCGAAATTTGAAGCGTGTGTTTACAGCGGGCAAGTTGAAGAAGATTGTCTCCCTTCCCGTGCTGTTTGTAGTGAGCAAGTTGCAGTCTATTGTCTCCCTTCCGTGCTGTTTGTAGTGAGCAAGTTGCAGTCTATTGTCTCCCTTCCTGTGATGTTTGTAGGGAGCAGAAAACTCGGGATGTGTTGAAGTGACTCAGCTGAGATTTCGGGTCTAGTTGACGGAAATTTGTAATTTGCGAGACCGATGAAGATTTACGAGCTTCTAGAATGGCTGCTCACGAGATTTGTAATGTGTGAGGATGACTGAGTTGGGGTTTGAAATGCACTGAGATTGACTGAGAGCCGAGCGTTAGCGGCTGACCACCCCGACTGGGGATTATCTGAGGATATGTGATTGACTTATGTGCCGCTGTTCAGTCTTTTCCAACTGCAATATTGCTCAGAGAAAGGAATCATTCGAGCAAAGATGCCGAAAACAGATTTGTGGACAAATTAAGGCAAATCTGGACAAAAAATGTGACGTTAAACAAGAATGGCTTCCACAAGTCCAAGAAATAGTCACCGCGGGTGGCGCAACAGTCGAGCGCTGAAGAATGCCTGGGATATCCGGATTGATAGCGTCAATTTGTAAACGTTGCTCTCGGTTGTTCCCGTTCATGCAGCGCTCTGTGGAGCATACAGAAGAGAAAACATGACACCATCTTCTTTCAACAAACAAATGTCTCTAACTAGGAGTGGGCTGTTTGATGTGTTTATTGTGTGAGTGGTGACAGTTTGATGTGTTTATTGTGTGAGTGGTGACAGTTTGATGTGTTTATTGTGTGAGTGGTGACAGTTTGATGTGTTTATTGTGTGAGTGGTGACAGTTTGATGTGTTTATTGTGTGAGTGGTGACAGTTTGATGTGTTTATTGTGTGAGTGGTGACAGTTTGATGTGTTTATTGTGTGAGTGGTGACAGTTTGATGTGTTTATTGTGTGAGTGGTGACAGTTTGATGTGTTTATGTGTGAGTGGTGACAGTTTGATGTGTTTATTGTGTGAGTGGTGACAGTTTGATGTGTTTATTGTGTGAGTGGTGACAGTTTGATGTGTTTATTGTGTGCGTGGTGACAGTTTGATGTGTGTATTGTGTGAGTGGTGACAGTTTGATGTGTTTATTGTGTGAGTGGTGACAGTTTGATGTGTTTATTGTGTGAGTGGTGACAGTTTGATGTGTTTATTGTGTGAGTGGTGACAGTTTGATGTGTTTATTGTGTGAGTGGTGACAGTTTGATGTGTTTATTGTGTGCGTGGTGACAGTTTGATGTGTTTATTGTGTGAGTGGTGACAGTTTGATGTGTTTATTGTGTGCGTGGTGACAGTTTGATGTGTTTATTGTGTGAGTGGTGACAGTTTGATGTGTTTATTGTGTGAGTGGTGACAGTTTGATGTTTTTATTGTGTGCGTGGTGACAGTTTGATGTGTTTATTGTGTGAGTGGTGACAGTTTGATGTGTTTATTGTGTGCGTGGTGACAGTTTGATGTGTTTATTGTGTGCGTGGTGACAGTTTGATGTGTTTATTGTGTGAGTGGTGACAGTTTGATGTGTTTATTGTGTGCGTGGTGACAGTTTGATGTGTTTATTGTGTGAGTGGTGACAGTTTGATGTGTTTATTGTGTGCGTGGTGACAGTTTGATGTGTTTATTGTGTGAGTGGTGACAGTTTGATGTGTTTATTGTGTGAGTGGTGACAGTTTGATGTGTTTATTGTGTGAGTGGTGACAGTTTGATGTGTTTATTGTGTGAGTGGTGACAGTTTGATGTGTTTATTGTGTGCGTGGTGACAGTTTGATGTACGTCATTTATCTCCTATAGTACCAAAACTTTGTTTTCTACATATTTGCGTGTTGTATTAGGTTGACTTGTATACATTTTATGTTGTATTAGATATTTGTACTGTACATATTTGGTGTTGTATTAGATATTTGTCCTGTACATATTTTGTGTTGTATTAGATATTTGTCCTGTACATATTTTTGTGTTTTATTAGATGTGTAACAATCAAACATTTTCATGGCACATCATTAGAAGAGGAAAGTTGAAATACTAGATAACAACTGGCAAAATACAGGGAAAGAGAGATCGCGGACGACAAAGAGAGAAAATACTGGATAGCTTGGTGTCATGGCTTAGAAAACAGTCAACAACAGAACTGATACGATGTGCGGCAGACAGAAGATTGTGGAAAGACATGATCGCCAACGCCAACCCGTATGGCGCATGATGATGATGATGATGATTAGATGTTTGTCTTGTACATATTTAGTTGTGTATTAGATGTTTGTCTTGTACACATTTAGTTGTGTATTAGATGTTTGTCGTGTACATATTTAGTTGTGTATTAGATGTTTGTCGTGTACATATTTAGTTGTGTATTAGATGTTTGTCTTGTACACATTTAGTTGTGTATTAGATGTTTGTCTTGTACACATTTAGAAAATGTATTAGATGTTTGTCTTGTACATATTTAGTTGTGTATTAGATGTTTGTCTTGTACACATTTAGTTGTGTATTAGATGTTTGTCTTGTACACATATATTTGTGTATTAGATGTTTGTCTTGTACATATTTAGTTGTGTATTAGATGTTTGTCTTGTACATATTTAGTTGTGTATTAGATATTTGTTTTGTACACATTTTTGTGATGTATTAGATGTTTGTGCACTATCACATGTCTATGGTATAACATATGCTTGACCTGTAACATACGCGCATATATTGTCATAAATAGTTTCTTTGTCCTATATAAATGGCCACGTTATATACTTATTTTGTTCAATATTTTTGTTTTAACTGTATCATTATATTTGTGTTGTTCACTGTGTTTGGGGACTAAGACGCAGTTCATGAATAAAGCATAAAGCTGTCAATGAATCATAGATGATGAGTGATAAGGCGTAGTTCCGGAGTAAAGCTGAAAGTTGTCAGCGAATCATAGCTGATGGCTTGCGCCAGGATCGGTGACCCAGAACCATCCAGATCCCGTCCCACCTCGTCGCGGTGCTCATAGGAATAGACTAACCTGTCTATTCTGGCCAAGTGAGTAGAGATCGGGAGGGAATGCAAACCCGGACTTAAAAATTCCGTGATGAAGTCGAATGTTTTGGACCGAAAGGCGGAAAATATCACAGTTCTACTGCAAACCATAACACAACTTATCCAAGCCAAATTAACGTCCTTTTAAGGGCGGATGACTAAGAGGTCAAACCGGGGCCGGATTAAGCTAATGCAGGGCCCATTCGTCCGTCCGTCCATCCATCCAAATCTAATCTAATCTAATCTAATCTAATCTAATCTAATCTAATCTAATCTAATCTAATCTAATCTAATCTAATCTAATCTAATCTAATCTAATCTAATCTAATCTAATCTATCTATCTATCTATCTATCTATCTATCTATCTATCTATCTATCTATCTATCTATCTATCTATCTATCTATCTATTTTTCGAACCGAAGACGGCACAAAGGGCAGAACCACAATCTCAAAACAAACCTTACCTTATCGCTTTCCAAAATAAATTGGAATTTTTCTTCTTAAATCTTTAATTGCTGCCAGTTTGAATTCGAAAATATCATAAAAATGTCGAACACTTTCAAATAAATGTTATTCAATTTGTCCTTAATTTTATTTATTTCTAATTCATTTTTATTTCAAGTTTTCCTATTCCACTCTCTCTCTCTCTCTCTCTCTCTCTCTCTCTCTCTCTCTCTATATATATATATATATATATATATATATATATATATATATACGTATGTATGTATGCATGCATGCATGCATGTATGTATGTATGTATGTATGTATGTATGTATGTATGTATGTATGTATGTATGTATGTATGTATGCATGCATGCATGTATGCATGTATGTATGTATGTATGTATGTATGTATGCATGCATGCACGTATGTATGTATGTATGTATGTATGTATGTATGTATGTATGCATGCATGTATGTATGTATGTATGCATGCATAAATAATAAAAAATAAAATAAAATAAAAGCCACGACAAAGTTTAAATTAAGATAACAATAATGAAGTCACACTAAGTCACTCTCCTATTCTCTTCCTCTCATAATTTCGTGGCACAAAAAACTGACATAAACGACAAGATTATTGGTTCAACGATTGTAGTAGCAGATGACCAACCAATTATGTAGATATTTGGTCCGGGGTCCCTAAAAGTGCGTGGCCCGTAGCATATGCTACTTTTGCTGCGATGCTAATTCGGCTCTAGGTCTAACTATTTTTTGTTTGTCTGCAGGTGAACGCAAGCAAATATGAAGCACAGTGTGCTGAATTACATTTGTTTTGTGTTTTGTTTTTCATATGATTGCACAGTAGCATATTTTTGTATAAAGTAAAATGTAAAGAGCTAAGTGACGTATAGGGAATATGGTGTTAGTGACCATAATTTGTATAGACCTTCGGTACATATATTTTGCGGTAATGTTGTCGGTATTATGCCCGTGCCGCTTTCATCATCATCATCATGTGCCATACCGGTCGGCGTAGGCGATCATGTCCTTCCATAATCCTCTATCTACAGTGCATCGTATCAGTTCTGTTGTTGACTATTTTCCATGCCATGACACCAAGCTATCCAGTATTTTCTCTCTTTGTCGTCTGCGATCTCTCTTTCTTTTTACTTTGCCAGTTGTAACCAAGTATTCCAACTTTCCTCTTCTCATGATGTGCCCGAAAAATGTTGATTGTTTCTTTCTGATGTTTTTTAGGAGCTCCCATTTCGTGCCGCTTTACTTTCCCATAAAAAAAATCCGGTACCCATTTCGAGTTGGGTGAACACGGATGCCGTTGATCAGGATCGAATATTTTTATTTGAGTGTTTTCAATTTATTTTGCACTTCATATTTGTGTTATAAGCATTTTTAAATTGCACGGGATTTAAGTGTTATATCACATTTGTGCTGTACCAATGAATTTGTTTTGTAATACTCGTACACAAAGTTTGTGTGGTACCATATATATACTTTGTGCCATATGCTTATGTTTGAATTACATATATTTGTGTTGTACATTGTGTTTAAGTGTTATCAAATGTTTATGTTCTACAACACAATCTTGTTGTAAATATGTATTCATTGTTCCATATGTATTCATTGAACCAATTGTATTAATTGTTCCATATGTATTCATTGTTCCATATGTATTCATTGAACCAATTGTATTAATTGTTCCATATGTATTCATTGAACCAAATGTATTAATTGTTCCATATGTATTCATTGAACCAAATGTATTAATTGTTCCATATGTATTCATTGAACCAAATGTATTAATTGTTCCATATGTATTCATTGAACTAAATGTATTCATTGTTCCATATGTATTCATTGAACCAATTGTATTAATTGTTCCATATGTATTCATTGAACCAAATGTATTAATTGTTCCATATGTATTCATTGAACCAAATGTATTAATTGTTCCATATGTATTCATTGAACTAAATGTATTCATTGTTCTATATGTATTTATTGAACCAAATGTATTAATTGTTCCATATGTATTCATTGAACCAAATGTATTAATTGTTCCATATGTATTCATTGAGCCAAATGTATTCATTGTTCTATATGTATTCATTGAACCAAATGTATTCATTGTTGCATATGTATTCATTGAACCAAATGTATTCAATTCACCATATGTTTTAAATGAACCAAATGTATTCATTGAACCAAATGTATTCACTGCACCGTATGTATTAATTGAACCATATGTATTCATTGAACCAAATGTATTCATTGCACCATATGTATTCATTGTTCTATATGTATTCATTGTTCTATATGTATTCATTGTTCTATATGTATTCATTGAACCAAATGTATTCATTGTTGCATATGTATTCATTGAACCAAATGTATTAATTGTTCCATATGTATTAATTGTTCCATATGTTTTAATTGTTCCATATGTATTCATTGAACCAAATGTATTAATTGTTCCATATGTATTCATTGAACTAAATGTATTCATTGTTCTATATGTATTTATTGAACCAAATGTATTAATTGTTCCATATGTATTCATTGAACCAAATGTATTCATTGTTCTATATGTATTCATTGAACCAAATGTATTCAATGTTGCATATGTATTCTTAGAACCAAATGTATTCAATTCACCATATGTATTCATTGAACCAAATGTATTCATTGAACCAAATGTATTCACTGCACCGTATGTATTAATTGAACCATATGTATTCATTGAACCAAATGTATTCATTGCACCATATGTATTCATTGTTCTATATGTATTCATTGTTCTATATGTATTCATTGTTCTATATGTATTCATTGAACCAAACGTATTCATTGTTGCATATGTATTCATTGAACCAAATGTATTCAATTCACCATATGTTTTAAATGAACCAAATGTATTCATTGAACCAAATGTATTCATTGAACCATATGTATTCATTGCACCATATGTATATTATAGAAACAAGACTCTCAGACTGTGGCTCTGTAAAGGAAGAAAATTATTCTTTTTTTTTCTGGCAAGGTCTAAGCCCTGAAAAACCACATATACATGGAGTAGGCTTCGCTGTACAAAACAAACATATAAACTCCATAACCACACCAAAAGAAGTGTCCGAACGCTCAATGATACTTCAGCTGCACACAAAGAGAGGATTAATAAATATCATTAGTGCATATGCACCAACGTTGGCTGCATCAGGCGAAGAGAAAGACAACTTCTACCAACAACTTCAAATGATCATTGACTCACTTCCAAAAGATGAGCTATTATATATACTCGAAGATTTCAATGCACGCACAGGATCTGATCATTGACTCACTTCCAAAAGATAAGCTATTATATATACTCGGTGATTTCAACGCATGCACAGGATCTGATCATTTACTCACTTCCAAAAGATGAGCTATTATATATACTCGGTGATTTCAACGCACGCACAAGATCTGATCAACAATCTTGGCCAACATGCCTAGGTCATCACGGCATTGGGAAAATCAACGAAAATGGTCAGTCTCCTAGAATTCTGTTCAGATAATCATCTATGTGTAACTAACACCTACTTTAATGTTAAACATAAACATAAATTAACATGCTAGAAGTGGTCACTGGCACCAACTAGACCTAGTTCTAACACGCAGACAGTCTTTAAATAACATCAGAATAACACGAGCATATTACAGCGCAGACTGCAATACAGACCACGCTCTCGTCATCAGTAAGATTAAAGCTAGAAGTAGTCGCGTTTACAAATCAAGAGAACCTTCAGCGACCAAGATCAACATCACAGCGACTAACATCTCATCAAATAAAGACATTTTTAGATCTAAATTTGAATAACTCGTGGAAAAAGCAGAAGATTCATCAAGTGTGGATGACAACTGGAACTCTCTTAAAACACACATCTATAATTGCGCTCTATCTACCTACGGCCAATAAAGGTTATAAAAAAACGACTGGGTCGAACAAAATGCAGCAAGACAAGACCCACTAATAGTTGATAAGAAAAAGGCTCTACTGAACTTCAAAACAACCCAAACAATTCACCAAGGACCAGCTTAAACATGCACAAGCCACTCTACAACGCGAAGCAAGAAGATGTGCAAATGAATACTGGAACAATCTATGCTTTGAAATACAGAAAGCCTCAGACAGGGAGGACTCAAAAACCATGCATGACAATATAAAAAAGGCCCTTGGACCAAAAATAACCAAATTGGCCCCCCTAAAATCCAAGTTTGGAGAACCTATTACTGACAAGGGACAACAAATGCAAAGATAGGTAGAACGCTACTCCAACCTATACCACGATGACAGACCAGCAAACACACTTATAGCACAATCAATACCCAAATATCCTACAATGTCTGGGCTGGATGTTGAGCCTACTATGAATGAACTTGCTGACGTCATAAATGCCTTCTCAAGAGGAAAAGCTGCAGGAAATGACAACATTCCCACAGATGTACTAAAGGAAAACTTAAACGTACTACTTCCACATCCATACAAACTGCTAATAAAATGCTGGAGACAAGGAGAAGTACTTCATGATATGAGAAATGCTAAGATCATAACACTATACAAAAACAAAGGAGACAGGGGCGATTGCAATAATTGCAGAGGCATCTCTCTCCTTAGCACAGCCGGCAAGACTTTCGCGAGAGTACTACTAAAACGCCTGCATAGACTTAAAAAAAAAAGTAAAGTACCCCCGTCACGCCAAGTGGCGTATGGGTAATATGGTGTTAGTGACCATAAATTTTACAGACCTTCGGCGCATGATTTTTGGGGTAATGTGGTCAGTATTACGCCCGTGCCGCATTACTTTCCCAGAAAAAAATCACCCATTAAAGGCTGGGTGAACCCGGAAGCCGTCTGTTTGGATCGAACCCTACCGCTTGTCCTTTGTAGTCCAGTTCACTAATCACTGAGCTATCGCAGCTCCCCTGCATAGACTTGCAGAATGTATTCTTCCCGAGTCTCAATGCGGCTTCAGAGTCGAGAGATCAACTATAGACATGATTTCACACTTAGACAACTGCAAGAAAAATGTAGAGAACAAAATATGCCGCTCTATATAGCCTTTGTGGATCTCACAAAAGCCTTCGACTCAGTAAATGGAGATGGGCTCTACAGGGTGTTAGAAAGCGTAGGCTGCCCACCTAAATTATTTAAGCTGATTAAATCCTTTCATGAAAACACGAATGCTAAAATCCACTTTGTGAGGGTTCATCAGAGAGTTTTAAAGTCAACAACGGAGTGGAACAGCGATGTGTCCTCGCCTACACCCTTTTCGGTATTTTTTTTTTTTTTGCTGCTTTTCTAAATTACGCCTTCGAAAACAGCTCAGGAGATATTTACGTTCGCACAAGATCAGATGGCTCACTGTTCAACTTAGCACGACTAAGAGCAAAAACAAAAACAAATGGTGCCCTACTTAAATAACTTTTATTTGCTGACGATGCAGCCCTAGGGGCTCAAAGTGAAGCTAGCCTATAATCTCTGATCAACAACCTGGACAAAGCATACGACCTTTTTTCACTGTCAATTAATGTACAGAAAACAGTAATACTATGTCAACGCGACATCAAACCTCTATTAATCACTTTAAAAGATTGTCCACTAGAATTAGTTCAGAAATTCACGTATCTTGGCTCCACAAATATGCAAACCACTTCTCTTGATGATGAAATAAACAGCCAAATTGGTAAGGCAGCTACGACTTTCGGCAAACTTACAGAAAGGCCTGGAACAACACGAAACTAACACTGAAGACCAAATTCTTAATATATCAAACTTGTGTGCTTAGCGCACTATTATATGGATCTGAAACCTGGACAACATACTCAAACCAGGGAAAAAGACTAAATATCTTCCACATGCGATGTCTCCGCAAAATAATACACATCAAATGGCAGGACAAAATAACCAACTTGACAGTCCTGCAGCGTGCTAAGACCCCAACAATCATGTCGATGCTCAGATGTCGAAGACTAAGATGGCTGGGACACGTCCAGCGAATGGAAGAAAAACGCATCCTCAGGCAAATACTATATGGTGAACTAATACACGGAAAAAGACAAATCGGCAAACCTAAACTACGATATAGAGATATCTGTAAATCATCTCTAAATGACTTCTCCATCTGTAAAAATGACTGGGAACATCTGGCAAGTGATCGCACATCATGGAGAGCATGTATAAGGAATGGTATAACATCATTTGAGACTGGGCTAAGGCAAAATTTAGAAGAGAAAAGACTCATGAAAAAGGATGGAAAACCCTGTGGACCAATGGGTTGTTCCTGACTTGTTCATTCTGTGGCCGTGTGTGTTTGTCAAACATTAGTAGAATTACACACGAGAGAAGCTGTTCGACAAAAACAAAACTTCGAAAAAATACACAATAGCCTCCTCAAGACCGTCTGACAAAGACGAAAAGGGCCATACATATATATATATATATATATTGTACCATGTGCATGAGGTGAAAAAATATGGATTTGAGCCAGAATGATTAAAAGTGGTTTGAAGGACAAAGTCAATTACGTAGACGAGTTTTCTAGGAACAATCTTCAAATGAAATAACCACTTCATTCTGACTGGTTCTCAACACACAATCATATCTTCTTCATTCGATTTTCGATGCCATAGATTCTCTCTCACTCTCTCTCTCTCTCTCTCTATATATATATATATATATATATAGCAAAGAACTAGCAAAGACCATTCTGCAAATCAATTCAGAGGAAGAGGTATGTTTACAGTACTCGGAAAAAAATGACAAATATCAACAACAGAAAAAGAAACGAAGAACAACAATACATGGACCTAAGCAGGATCGAAACTCGGTGGCACAGCGCCTTGCAATGAAAAGCCAAATCTAGGGAACACTGCCACTCTGCTAACTGTTGTTGATTATTTGTCATTTTTGCAGAGTGTCATTTTTGCCGAGTTTATAACTAATGAAAGGATTAAGAGAATGCTGGACTTAATGATAAACTAATGAAAGGATTAAGAGAATTATGGACTTAATGATAAACTAATGAAAGGATTAAGAGAATGCTGGACTTAATGATAAACTAATGAAAGGATTAAGGGAATGCTGGACTTAATGATAAACTAGTGAAAGGAAGAAGGGGAAGCAGGACTTCAGCAATAGTAATGTCATCGATTACCATGCATCTTCTCATTGGATTCTACAGCAGCAATTTCACCGATTAGCCTGCATCTTCTCATTGGATTCTACAACAGCAATGTCACCGATTAGCATGCATCTTCTCATTGGATTCTACAACAGCAATGTCACCGATTAGCCTGCATCTTCTCATTGGATTCTACAACAGCAATGTCACCGATTAGCCCTCATCTTCTCATTGAATTCTACAACAGCAATGTCATCGATTAGCATGCATCTTCTCATTGGATTCTACAACAGCAATGTCACCGATTAGCCTGCATCTTCTCATTGGATTCTACAACAGCAATGTCACCGATTAGCCTGCATCTTCTCATTGGAATCTACAACAGCAATGTCACCGATTAGCCCTCATCTTCTCATTGAATTCTACAACAGCAATGTCATCGATTAGCCTGCATCTTCTCATTGGATTCTACAGCAGCAATGTCACCGATTAGCCTGCATCTTCTCATTGGATTCTACAACAGCAATGTCGCCGATTAGCATGCATCTTCTCATTGGAATCTACAACAGCAATGTCACCGATTAGCCTGCATCTTCTCATTGGATTCTACAGCAGCAATTTCACCGATTAGCCTGCATCTTCTCATTGGATTCTACAACAGCAATGTCACCGATTAGCATGCATCTTCATATTGGATTCTACAACAGCAATGTCACCGAATAGCCTGCATCTTCTCATTGGATTCTACAACAGCAATGTCATCGATTAGCCCTCATCTTCTCATTGGATTCTACAACAGCAATGTCACCGATTAGCCTGCATCTTCTCATTGGAATCTACAAAAGCAATGTCATCGATTAGCCCTCATCTTCTCATTGGATTCTACAACAGCAATGTCACCGATTAGCATGCATCTTCTCATTGGATTCTACAACAGCAATGTCACCGATTAGCCTGCATCTTCTCATTGGATTCTACAACAGCAATGTCACCGATTAGCCTGCATCTTCTCATTGGATTCTACAACAGCAATGTCATCGATTAGCCCTCATCTTCTCATTGGATTCTACAACAGCAATGTCATCGATTAGCCTGCATCTTCTCATTGGATTCTACAGCAGCAATGTCACCGATTAGCCTGCATCTTCTCATTGGATTCTACAACAGCAATGTCACCGATTAGCATGCATTTTCTCATTGGAATCTACAACAGCAATGTCACCGATTAGCCTGCATCTTCTCATTGGATTCTAGAGCAGCAATTTCACCGATTAGCCTGCATCTTCTCATTGGATTCTACAACAGCAATGTCACCGATTAGCCTGCATCTTCTCATTGGATTCTACAACAGCAATGTCACCGATTAGCATGCATCTTCTCATTGGAATCTACAACAGCAATGTCACCGATTAGCCTGCATCTTCTCATTGGATTCTACAGCAGCAATGTCACCGATTAGCCTGCATCTTCTCATTGGATTCTACAACAGCAATGTCACCGATTAGCATGCATCTTCTCATTGGATTCTACAACAGCAATGTCACCGATTAGCCTGCATCTTCTCATTGGATTCTACAACAGCAATGTCACCGATTAGCCTGCATCTTCTCATTGGACTCTACAACAGCAATGTCACCGATTAGCCTGCATCTTCTCATTGGATTCTACAGCAGCAATGTCACCGATTAGCCTGCGTCTTCTCATTGGATTCTACAACAGCAATGTCACCGATTAGCCTGCATCTTCTCATTGGAATCTACAACAGCAATGTCACCGATTAGCCTGCATCTTCTCATTGGATTCTACAGCAGCAATTTCACCGATTAGCCTGCAACTTCTCATTGGATTCTACAACAGCAATGTCACCGATTAGCATGCATCTTCTTATTGGATTCTACAACTGCAATGTCACCGATTAGCCTGCATCTTCTCATTGGATTCTACAACAGCAATGTCACCGATTAGCCTGCATCTTCTCATTGGACTCTACAACAGCAATGTCACCGATTAGCATGCATCTTCTCATTAGATTCTACAACAGCAATGTCACCGATTAGCCTGTATCTTCTCATTGGACTCTACAACAGCAATGTCACCGATTAGCCTGCATCTTCTCATTGGACTCTACAGCAGCAATGTCACCGATTGATGTTACACGCGCCAGCAAACGCTGTGGTATTGTACCAACGAGAAGCAACCCAGTTTCAGTTGGATTACACGAGGTTTGCAAATAACTTCCATGATTCGCACAGCCACCCGGAAATGGGGCCTAGATTGTGTGCTTCAGTAAGGTCGAGAAGTGGCCCATCGCTGCGGAACTAGTGCTGAAAACAACACAAGTCAGAAAGGACAAGAGGTAGGGTTCGATCTCAACCGACGGCGTCCGGGTTCACCCAGCCTCAAATGGGTACCGGATTTTTTTCTGTGAAAATAAAACGGCACGGGCGTAATACCGACCACATTACCCCAAAAATCATGTGCCGAAGGTCTGTAAAATGTATGGTCACTAACACCATACTCCCTATACGCCACTTGGCGTGACGGGGGTACTTTACTACTTTCTTATAATGATTGAGCTGGAGAGTACTATATGAAGTGTTACCGAATCTAAGACGTCGACTCACATCTCATAAATTACTCGATCTTTGAAAGCAGCCAATTTGAGAGAACATAGTTTAGCCGACGTAGCGGAAATCATTGATGCAATAATTAAACTTATTCATGTGTATGAGACCGACCGTATTGTACTTTGATAATGTCAACAATTACGCTCATCTCTTACCTGATTATACAGGTAAGGCCCAGTACAGAGCACAAACACCGTTTAGCAGATTAGTCTATGTGTAAATATTGTCGATATACGGTGTTTTTGATATATCTAGTATATATTATGATGATGATATATATGTATGTGTGTATGTGTGTGTGACCTTCGATTCGATGCGGGTCAAAAATAACTTCTTCTACCTTTTTAGCTCCCTGTGGAGCATAGGTCTTCAACAAACACTTTCCAAGTCGTTCTGTTTTTGGCCATTCTTTTAAGACCATTCCATGTCTTCCCCATCATCTATCTGTCTTCTCCACGAATTCCTTGGTCTTCCGCTTTTGTCTTTTCCCCTGGGGATTCCAAAAAAGGGCCTGTTGTGTAATACTCTCAGTTGGCTTCCGCAGTGTGTGCCCTATCCAGCGCCATCGTCTTCGTTGTATCTCTTTATCCACTGGTATTTGACTGGTACATTTCCATAATTCTATGTTAGTGATTTTGTCCTGATAATAACTTACAAAAGTTATATTATGTTTCGTTAGGATCTTCCCTGCACTCAGACACAGAGACATAGATGCTTTTATTTTATCCTCCAAATGTTCACCAGCACGCTACCATTAGTTGTGCCTGACAATTCGTCTAGAAGATGTTTTTTTTTTCAGTCAATGCCAATCTTCACTGCCAGTTGCCGCAGTTTAGATAGTTATGTATCTCATTTTCTTTTTCAAAATCCTTCACTCTAACCATATCTCTGAGGTTGTTAATGACATCTTTCTTTTAATGTTCAACCGACATGATCGTCAAACCAGCTGATTTATCTGTTTGAATAAATAAAGCACAGTGTGGGCATGTTACTACTCCTCGGGGATTTATTTTACGAACCTTCTAGTCTGTCGATGCTGTTTTTCTGCCACTTATTTAGATCCAGCTCCACAATGACGAGATGCGTTACAAATACGAACCCCGGCATTTTCTGAATAATTCTAACACCGGCGAAAATATTGAACAAGGAAATGTGAACATGATTACGTTCGTTGTGCTAGAAATGTAAACATGAGCACGTTCATTGTGCTAGAAATGTGAACATGATTACGTTCATTGTGCTAGAAATGTAAACATGAGCACGTTCATTGTGCTAGAAATGTGAACATGAGCACGTTCATAGTGCTAGAAATGTAAACATGAGCCCGTTCATTGTGCTAGAAATGTGAACATGAGCACGTTCATTGTGCTAGAAATGTGAACATGATTACGTTCATTGTGCTAGAAATGTAAACATGAGCCCGTTCATTGTGCTAGAAATGTAAACATGATTACGTTCATTGTGCTAGAAATGTAAACACGAGCACGTTCATTGGGCTAGAAATGTAAACATGATTACGTTCATTGTGCTAGAAATGTAAACATGATTACGTTCATTGTGCTAGAAATGTAAACATGATTACGTTCATTGTGCTAGAAATGTAAACATGAGTACGTTCATTGTGCTAGAAATGTGAACATGAGCACGTTCATTGTGCTAAAAATGTAAACATGATTACGTTCATTGTGCTAGAAATGTGAACATGAGCACGTTCATTGTGCTAGAAATGTAAACATGAGCACGTTCATTGTGCTAGAAATGTAAACATGAGCACGTTCATTGTGCTAAAAATGTGAACATGAGCACGTTCATTGTGCTAGAAATGTAAACATGAGCACGTTCATTGTGCTAGAAATGTGAACATGAGCACGTTCATTGTGCTAGAAATGTAAACATGAGCACGTTCATTGTGCTAGAAATGTGAACATGAGCACGTTCATTGTGCTAGAAATGAGACGAAATGTACATGTAGTGTGTGTGTGTATTTGTGTGACACTTAATTGTTGTAACATATCTGCCTCACGCTCCTCTCCTGTCATCTCTTGTGATCTTGTGATCTCTTGTCATTTGGTTGAAGGTGATTACACAATACAGTTGTTGTCCGTGAGTATAGTGTACAGTATCTTAGAGTTAACACAAGATAGCTGGAAAATGTGGTCGTATACTTTGGAAGTGCGAGTGGTAAAACGATTAGTAAACCGTTTAGTGGTAAAACCATTTGTAAACCGTTTAGTGGTAAAACCAGTAATAAACAGTTTAGTGGTAAAACCATTAATAAACAGTTTAGTGGTAAAACCATTAATAATAAATACATTCGGGGCCTCGGTAGCCTAGTTAGGAAAACCGTTCGACTGGCCTACCGATGTTCGGACAACCCGTGTTAGATTTCCGTTGGGAGCAGTGTGAATTGTACTCGTCGTTAAAAAAAAATCATACGCCCGTGGTCGATCCAGTCGCTGGCAGAAATGGGTACCAGGGTAAAGTACTCGGGAAGGTGAGGAATACCGCCTCGCATCGTGAGTTTCGATGCTTAAAGCGGTATTGTCCAGAAGTCTCCGAACACTTCTGGATAGGCGGCCGAGCACATATGGGTGAAAACTCTCGTGCTAAGAAGTCGATTAAAGTCCCATACTTTACATTAACCATTAATAAACGATTCAGTGGCAAACCATTAATAAATCATTTAGTGGTAAAATCATTAGTAAAATATTTAGTGGTAAAACCATTAGTAAAATATTTAGTGGTTAAACCATTAGTAAACCATTTGGTGGTAAAATCATTTATTGGTAAAACCATTAGTAAACTATTTAGTGGTAAAACCATTAGTAAATTATTTAGTGGTAAAACCATTAGTAAACTATTTAGTGGTAAACTATTTAGTGGTAAACCATTAGTAAAATATTTAGAGGTAAAACCATAAGTAAACCATTTAGTGGTAAAACCATTAGTGAACTATTTAGTGGTAAAGCCATTAGTAAACCATTTGGTGGTAAAATCATTTAGTGGCAAACCATTAGTAAACTATTTAGAGGTAAAACCTTAAGTAAACCATTTAGTGGTAAAACCATTAGTAAACTATTTAGTGGTAAAACCATTAGTAAACCATTTCGTGATAAAACCATTAGTAAACTATTTAGTTGTAAAACCATTAGTAAACTAATTAGTGATAAAACCATTTAGTGATAAAGCCATTAGTAAACCATTTCGTGATAAAACCATTAGTAAACTATTTAGTGGTAAAACCATTAGTAAACTAATTAGTGATAAAACCATTTAGTGATAAAACCATTAGTAGACTATTTAGTGGTAAAACTATTAGTAAACGATTTATTGGTAAAACCATTTAGTAGTAAAATCATTAGTAAACTATTTAGTAGTAAAACCATTAGTAAACCATTTAGTGGCAAAACCAATTAATGGTAAAATCATTAGTAAACTATATAGTGGTAAAACCATTAGTAAACCATTTAGTGGTAAAACCATTTAGTGGTAAAACCATTAGTAAACCATTTAGTGGTAAAACCAATAATAAACCATTTAGTGGTAAAACCATTTAGTGGTAAAACCATTAGTAAACCATTTAGTGGTAAAACCAATAATAAACCATTTAGTGGTAAAACCATTTAGTGGTAAAACCATTAGTAAACCATTTAGTGGTAAAACCAATAATAAACCATTTAGTGGTAAAACCATTTAGTGGTAAAACCATTAGTAAACCATTTAGTGGTAAAACCAATAATAAACCATTTAGTGGTAAAACCATGAGAGAAATGCCGGGTTCGGTAGAGGGTAAAACACCCTATAGTCCTGTACCGTGCCGCATCATCCTTGTGTCACGATTAAACGTTTTTAACGAGGTCCTGGACGCTAATTTAAAGTGCTTCTTTTGTCAACCTTGCATGTGTTTACTTTTCTGTATGGGTGCTATACGAAGCATAGATGGAAATTATTAAAACGTTTACATGATATGTGCGACATATGCAACATTAAGAAATGTAAAATGAAAATTATCATAAACGAAAACGATGTGACTAAAACAAGAATCAAACTAGTATCTAAAGTCCTTGTAAAGTTGTTTGACGTCACGCCGGGCTCGCTTTGTTTCCAACCATAAATCCATATCCTGAGTGAGCTTCTCAATCACAGTTAAAATAGTATACGCCTGCTATCTTTGCATCTTTTGTTAGTGTTCTCATATTCTCTCCGGGTCTATGTTTTTTAAAAATTATTTTTTGTTCCTGTTGTTTCCCATTTGAATGTTTGTTTATAGCTTGTTTCATAAGTCGTGCCCAACTTTAAAAATCAATATCTTTTAAACCGCTTTTTGTAATTTTTTTCAAATTTGCATGTATAGTTATAATGATTAGAACCCAACAGGGAATTAATTTCATTAAAAACAAACATTTGGTTATTATTATTGCTTATTTGATTTATATAAATTTATAACGACCCATTGATGTAGTCAAAATTTAGTGTTTACAGTATTTAAGTTAAAAATAGCGATTACAAACCCATACACGCTCAAATTTATAATTTTGCACGCTTTAAACGTGAGCTGTCTGACACAATTAGACACTTGTAGTAAACACAAGACATTGTGTGTTCCATTTCCGTTAATTCAGCGGCGTAACGTGGAACAATAACATTTATCATGAGTCTTAAAACGAAATTCTGCAGTTTACAAAACATCGCAATAAAAATGTATGACTATTTTTGCAAAGAGGCTAAACGAGGAAGATTATTTCATTCTTTAGAAAACCCAGAGAATAGGACAAGACACATTTTGGATTTATCTAAACGGTCATTTAATCGCTGGATTCAAGCACGTGACCGTCAATGTTCCAAATATACAAAATCACAAGGAAGAGCAAAAATGTTGGATAATTTCGACAGTGAACTTATTAGAAGTGAAATTCGCAAAATGTTGGGTATGAATGAAACTGTTACAATAAGAAAATTACAAGTATCGCTGAAAAAGAACAACAGTATTGAAATATCAAAGTCTACATTATGGAGGAATGTGAGAGCTGCAGGCTTTACATTCAGAAAGTATTCCAATGGACGAAACATCATCTGTGAGAAGCCACATATAGTAGTCATGAGAAGCAAGTACTTACGTGAAGTAAAAGAGGTGCGCAAGCAAGGTTATGATATTGTGTACTTGGATGAAACATGGATCAATGCTCACCACACTAACCAAAGGGAATGGCAGTCATCAGATGGAAAGATTAAGAGATTAATACCTAGCAGCAAAGGACAGCGCTTGATAATTGCTCATGCAGGTAGTCGACAACATGGACTAATACAGAATGCAGAGCTCATTTTTCTTTCAAAATCCATAGACAATCGGGATTATCACTCTGAGATGAATGGTCACATATTTAGACATTGGATTGAAAATTCTGTTCTCCCAGCACTAGATCGACCATCTTGCCTAATAATGGACAATGCAGCGTACCACAACATTGTTGCACTTGAAGATAAAGTCCCGACGTCATCCAGTACAAAAGATGCTATTAAGATATGGCTCACAAAGGAGCACATACAATTTAATAACATGTACTTAAAACCTGAATTACTATCTCTAGTAAAGCAAAAACAGAGGACAAAGATTTTTCAAATAGATAAGATTATCCAAGAGCACGGTCATATAAGTTTGAGGCTGCCACCTTACCATGCTCATTTAAATCCAATAGAACTAATCTGGGCAAAATTAAAAGGACAAGTGGCAGATGAAAATACAACATTCAAAATATGCGATGTAAAGACTCTTGCTAATCTCGCTTTATTAAATATAGACAAAGATTACTGGGCTAAATGTGAAGACCATGTCTTAAAACAGGAAGAGGAATATTGGAAAAATGATGGTTTGTGGAATGTTCAACCCCAAACAGTTATTAATCTTTTAGACTCGTCTGATTCAGAATGAAAGTATATAGCCCCCACAATGTTGGCTCCTATATTACCTTAAATTATTTCAACAAACGGTCCTTTTCAGGACCACACAACTATGAAAATTGGACATACAGGTATACCTTGATATTATTATCGTCCGTCCTCGAACTGAGCAGACAATAATTCTCCTGGTGTTTTGTTTTATCCAGTTATTTCCCCATTACGGCCACGCCTTTACCTAGTGAAAATTAATCGTAGATCAGCAACTACTGTAATTTCTATTCTTTAGGGCTTCACAATTTACAATTTTGACAAACATCAAAGAAATATCGCCGCTTTAAGAAAACTGCAGCTGCAAGATATTTGTTAAATATACATTTAAAGGGTCTTTTGCATTCTAATAACATTTGGAAAATTTCAAAAGTATTTAACAAACGGTTAGAGAGTAATAGCGTTTTGAAGTTGGGCAAATGTTTTGAAACGAGCTATAGTGATTCCCTGTTTATTTCTTCTTATCACGTGACAGACACTCACCTTCTCTTCTGACAACACGATACTGCTGGTTGCATGTCCATGTTTCTCTACTAGTCTTACATTTATTGAAATGTTTCGGTCACAGTAAAAGAAATGGAAGAACACATCTATATTTAGAACATAGCGACTGACTCTAAATACACTGGAAGCACTTTCTCATCATCGAAGAAAAATCATGCAGAGGTCGAAAAAAAAAGAAGGAAAAAAAACCCAGGGGAAATGACAGTTCTTACAAATAATACAGAACTAAATTGTAGCATCAAATTCAAATAAAGTAATATATAACACAATAAAGGTGTCGGGGAAAAGTAATACGGTAAAGGTAAGCGCTACCCAAACACAATCACACCAACCCAGACGATATTGAGCCAAAGTAAAATAGAAACATGGACGACACGCATTCATACTTGGTGCTACAAAATGCCACAGAAATAGAAACTGTCATTGGCATTAGGAAAGATTTTATGTAAAGTTTTAAACAAGGGAAGTTTTTTTTCTGAAAATGCAGCTGAATGTTACTGTGGTGTGGGCGCTAAACAATGTTCCAGGCGCTGACATACTCGTTAACCCAGTAGCGGAGTTCTGTCCAGTGCCAGAAAGGGCTTCAACTAGCGTAGATAACAAACGAAGACAGGAAATAAATTGGACAATTTGTCAAAGTCTTAGAGCAAAGGGACATGACGTTAATGGAAGGAAAGTGGAATTTGCTTGTAGTTTTTTCTCTGTCTGAAAATAGAGACTGGGGTTTGTGTATTGGTTATTTCGCTGGCGTTAAAGAGAAATGCTCGCTAGTTGGTTCCCTGCATGACATTTTCCAGACAATAGCGACATTAAATGAGCGCCTGATTTACATACCTGGCGAAGATAACAATTACGGGGAAGGATACTTTGTGCATTATCTGTAAACATCTCGGCTTGGTACTGTATATACTGCATTTTAAATATACAGCCGTTGAAATAAATGTCAACTTTGTTGTTGGCTTCGTGTCGAGACCATCATCATTCTAAATGAACACAACATTCCGATCTCTTCCCTGGCAACACACATAAGACAATTCACGAACACCGAGTCACCGACGAGGGCTTAGCTGGTTAAGTGCTATGAAACATGTTTGGAATTGTATTTTTCCTTTTGTAATTTGGCGCAGTCAAGTACTCCTGAAAACACTTTTATTCCTTTGCTGAATAAAATAAAATAGGAGATCAGCACAGTACACGAGCCCCTTTCCACCTGACTGTGTAAACAATACAATATCAGAAAGTTGACAATAATTGTTGAAAGATACCAACGTAAAATAACAACATGCGAAACGAAATGTATCGGAAAAACTATAAACAAAACCAGAAGAGATAAGATTAGAAATGAGGCCGTGAGAAAAATGGTGGGTGTAACACCAACTTGTGACTTTATTGAACAACAAATAATTGCAAGATTTGGACATCTGGCCTGAATCAAATCCAAGCAACCTGCAGCTCAAGCGTTTTACATGAAAATGTTCGGCTACAGACGAAATGGAAATCCCGAAAAATATGGTTTGGTGGAATTAAAGAAACATTACGTAAATCATAGACGGAATTCTTTCTCTCTCTCTGCGATCAAGTCTCAATCAGAGTAGGATTCCAGACTCTCCCATGAAGTCAGCTGTCAGTTTAAGTGATTCGATTGTCCCATATAGTTTCTCTTCCAGGGAGGTGGGTGTGGACCACATTGCTCTTCTCAGGTCTGTGCACGGGGGGGCAATCCTGTAGAACATGTTTTGAAGTCATATTGTCCAGTGTGCAGTGGCATTGGCTGGTTGTACGTATCTCGAGCCTGGTGAATATATGGTCTCTCATTCCACCGTGGCCAGCGCGTAGGAGAAGCATGATGACCCGATCCCTCCTCGAGAGCCGGAGGCATCCGTCCATCTCGCCACGCACTGGGCGCTCTCGCTTCCATCCTTCACGACACCCCCCCCCCCCCCCCCCCCCCCCCCCCCCCCCGATGATGGACCCGGATAGATGGGATTAAAGAGACGTTATGTAAATTATTGGTAGAATTAAAGAGATGTTATGTAAATTATTGGTGGAATTAAAGAGATGTTATGTAAATTATTGGTAGAATTAAAGAGACGTTATGTAAATTATTGGTAGAATTAAAGAGATGTTATGTAAATTATTGGTGGAATTAAAGAGATGTTATGTAAATTATTGGTGGAATTAAAGAGACGTTATATAAATCATGGATGGAATTAAAGAGACGTTATGTAAATTATAGATAGAATTAAAGAGACGTTATGTAAATTATAGATGGAATTAAAGAGACGTTATGTAAATTATAGATGGAATTAAAGAGACTATATAAATTATAGATGGAATTAAAAAGACTATATACATTATAGGTGGGTGTCCGGTTAGCGCAATCGATAGGCGGTTGGCTTACCACGGCAACAGCCGGGGTTCGTAATCCTGGCGAGGACACCTGGGTTTTACTAATTCCCTAAAAATTAGTAGGAGCCGCGATAGCTCAGTGGTTAGTGAACTGGACTACTACGGACAAGGGGTAGGGTTCGATCCCAACCGACGGCTCCGGGTTCACCCAGCCTTAAATGGGTACCGGATTTTTTCTGGGAAAGTAAAAGCAGCACGGGCGTAATACCGACCACATTACCCCAAAAATCATGTGCTGAAGGTCTGTAAAATATAGGGTCACTAACACCATATTTCCCTATACGCCACTTGGCGTGACGGGGGGTACTTTACTTTACTTTATATACATTATAGGTGGAATTAAAGAGACGTTATGTAAATTATAGATGGAATTAAAGAGACTGTATATAAATTATAGATGAGATTAAAGAGACTATATAAATTATAGATTGAATTACAGAAACAATATATAACATATAGGCAGTATTAAAGAGATTGTATATAGATTACAGATGAAATTAAAGAGACTGTATATAGATTACAGATGGAATTAAAGAGACTGTATATAAATTATAGATGAAATTAAAGAAACAGTAGGTAATATATCGGTGGTATTAAAGAGACATTATTTAAATGATACTTAACAACAATCCACGCCACACAACTAGCAAAAGCTGGAAAATTACACATCCTCGTCTCTGCGACGCTAAACGACACAAGCAGTATGATAAATGAAGACTTTTTGGATATCTGTTTTATCTTAAGGATGCGTACTTTAGCACTTTATACCTGGTGCATATTCAGAACCATCTAGCATGCCAGCGAGAGAGAGAGAGAGAGAGAGAGAGAGAGAGAGGTTGAAGGTCACTTAACTGGTAACAAAATTTGTTGTTGCACAAGCGAAAGGTTCGGCCTGGCATTGTTCTTTTCGTGCTGGAGCGGATTAGAGAGATGAAAGCCCAGGGGGCGTCTGGTCCCAACAGGTCTCGATTTATCGAGCTCAAGAGGCTTATATGTTTGTATTTACCAACATATTTTGTTAGTGTCACACGTCAGCGTACTTATCAGGTCCCTTTGACTAGTGTATTGTCTATATAAAGCTTGGAAGTAAATAGAAAATTAAAGAGCCCCCGTCACGACAAGTGGCGTATGTCATTTATAGTTTATTCTATCCCATACCACGTCATTTATAGTTTATTCACATCCCATACCACGTCATTTATAGTTTATTCACATCCCATAAAACATTATTTATAGTTTATTCACATCCAATACCACCTCATTTATAGTTTATTCACATCCAATACCACCTCATTTATAGTTTATTCACATCTAATACCACCTCATTTATAGTTTATTCACATCCCATAAAACATTATTTATAGTTTATTCACATCCAATACTACCTCATTTATAGTTTATTCACATCCAATACCACCTCATTTATAGTTTATTCACATCTAATACCACCTCATTTATAGTTTATTCACATCCAACACCACCTCATTTATAGTTTATTCACATCCAATACCACCTCATTTATAGTTTATTCACATCCCATACCACATCATTTATAGTTTATTAACATCCAATACCACCTCATTTATAGTTTTTTCACATCCAACACCACCTCATTTATAGTTTATTCACATCTAATACCACCTCATTTATAGTTTATTCACATCCCATACCACCCCATTTATAGTTTTTTCACATCCAATACCACCTCATTTATAGTTTATTCACATCTAATACCACCTCATTTATAGTTTATTCACATCCAACACCACCTCATTTATAGTTTATTCACATTCAATACCACCTCATTTATAGTTTATTCACATCCCATACCACATCATTTATAGTTTATTAACATCCAATACCACCTCATTTATAGTTTATTCACATCCAACACCACCTCATTTATAGTTTATTCACATCTAATACCACCTCATTTATAGTTTATTCACATCCAATACCACCCCATTTATAGTTTATTCACATCCAATACCACCTCATTTATAGTTTATTCACATCCCAATAACATCATTTATAGTTTATTCACATCCAATACCACCTCATTTATAGTTTATTCACATCCAATACCACATCATTTGTAGTTTATTAACATTCCATACCACCTCATTTATAGTTTATTCACATCCCATGCTACCTCATTTTTAGTTTATTCACACTCCACACCACCTCATTTACAGTTTATTCACATCCCATACCACCTCGTTTACAGTTTATTCACATCCCATACCACCTCATTTATAGTTTATTCACATCCAATATCACCTCAATTATAGTTTATTCACATCCCATAAAACATCATTTATAGTTTATTCACATCCCATAAAACATCATTTATAGTTTATTCACATCCAATACCACCTCATTCCTAGTTTATTAACATTCCATACCACATCATTTACAGTTTATTCACATTCCATGTCACCTCATTTATAGTTTATTCACATACCATGCCACCTCATTTATAGTTTATTCACACTCCACACCACCTCATTTATAGTTTATTCACATCCCATACCACCTCATTCATAGTTTATTCACATCCCATAAAAAGGCATTTATATTTTATCCACATCCAATACCACCTCACTTATAGTTTATTCACATCCTATACCACCTCATTTATAGTTTATTCACATCCCATACCACCTCATTTATAGTTTATTCACATGTCATAAAACGTCATTTATAGTTTATTCACATCCAATACCACTTCATTTATAGTTTATTCACATCCCATAAAAAGTCATTATAGTTTATTCACATCCAATACCACCTCATTTATAGTTTATTCACATATCATAAAACGTCATTTATAGTTTATTCACATCCCATAGCACATCATTTATAGTTTATTCACATCCCATAGCACATTATTTATAGTTTATTCACATCCCATAGCACATCATTTATAGTTATTCACATCCCATAGCACATCATTTATAGTTTATCCACATCCCATAGCACTTCATTTATAGTTTATTCACATCCCATAGCACATCATTTATAGTTTAATCACATCCCATAGCACTTCATTTATAGTTTATTCACATCCCATAGCACTTCATTTATAGTTTATTCACATCCCATAAAAAGTCATTTATAGTTTATTCACATCCAATACCACTTCATTTATAGTTTATTCACATATCATGAAACGTCATTTATAATTTATTCACATCCAATACCACCTCCTTTATAGTTTATTCACTTCCCATAGCACATCATTTATAGTTTATTCACATCCCATAGCACATCATTTATAGTTTATTCACATCCCATAGCACATCATTTATAGTTTATTCACATCCCATAGCACATCATTTATAGTTTATTCACATCCCATAGCACTTCATTTATAGTTTATTCGCATCCCATAAAAAGTTATTTATAGTTTATTCACATCCCATACTACACCAGTTTTAGTTTTCTTTCTTCATATTCCATACCATATCAGTTCAATCTGCATTCTGTATCATCTCTAGGATCTTCACATTCCGCTCTATGTCATCCCGAGCTTGTTCATATTCAACTCCACATGAACTATAGATTCCTCATATTTCTAACCGGACCAGCTATAGTTTGTTCATATTACACACCATGTTGGTTTAAATTGATTTCTTGCCATCTCTAGCTTGTTCATATTAAATTCATCCGTTCAGAATTTCTTCAGTGGCCACGCATTTATTTCCCCTGTTCAGAATTTGTCCCGTACTACAAACACATAATTTGTCCCGTACTACAAACACATAATTTGTCCCAGACTACAAACACATAATTTGTCCCAGACTACAAACACATAATTTGTCCCAGACTACAAACACATAATTTGTCCCGTACTACAAACACATAATTTGTCCCAGACTACAAACACATAATTTGTCCCAGACTACAAACACATAATTTGTCCCAGACTACAAACACATAATTTGTCCCAGACTACAAACACATAATTTGTCCCAGACTACAAACACATAATTTGTCCCAGACTACAAACACATAATTTGTCCCAGACTATAAACACATAATTTGTCCCAGACTACAAACACATAATTTGTTCATCCTACTAATCAGACACCAAAAGTTTGTCCATGTACCCTACAACTTATAGTTGCCATATGTTTTACATAGAAACCAGAGGTGAAAGAAAAGGTAGTCCTATTTTGTATTTGTCTTATAAAGATCAAATGTTTTAATTTTGAAAGTGATCGGTCGCCGCAATTTGCTGTGTTGATAGAGCAAGTGCTAGATATTGTCACTACCTTTGGCTTCTTGACGAAGAGGTTGCACGTTTTGTTATCAAAACATTGATTGGGGGAATGGTTGATCTCGAGGTATGACGCAGGTCTCGAGACAGAGAGGTTGTCAGCTCAAATCTTGGCTGAACCAGTTGGTATGTTTATGTGTGATTTCTCTCTCTTCAGCAACCACCCCTGGTCTCAGCAGCTAGGCCCGGCTTGAAACGTCAGTTACTCATCGATAGAAAAAAAAATGAGTACCTCATAGTTATCTGCCTGTGCGGCGAGGTACCCTTTGCAAACAGTTGTCAGGGAAAAACGGATTAATAGGCAAAATTCAGTTCCTTGTCTTTATGGACTTCGCCAGAAGTGAAAGCTATCTAGCGCAAAAAAAAAAAAAAAAAAAAAAACCATTGACTGGAATTAAGTGTCCGGGAATAAACGAACAATGGCCTTTACGTCTTGGTTAGACAGACATCCGGACGAACGGATAGTGGGACAGACAGACGGACGAACGGATAGTGGGACAGACAGACGGACGAACAGCTAGTGGGACAGATAGACGGACGAACGGATAGTGGGACAGATAGACGGACGAACAGCTAGTGGGACAGACATCCGGACGAACGGATAGTGGGACAGACAGACGGACGAACAGCTAGTGGGACAGATAGACGGACGAATAGATAGTGGGACAGATAGACGGACGAACAGCTAGTGGGACAGATAGACGGACGAACAGCTAGTGGGACAGATAGACGGACGAACAGCTAGTGGGACAGATAGACGGACGAATAGATAGTGGGACAGATAGACGGACGAATAGATAGTGGGACAGATAGACGGACGAATAGATAGTGGGACAGATAGACGGACGAACAGCTAGTGGGACAGATAGACGGACGAATAGATAGTGGGACAGATAGACGGACGAATAGATAGTGGGACAGATAGACGGACGAATAGATAGTGGGACAGATAGACGGACGAATAGATAGTGGGACAGATAGACGGACGAATAGATAGTGGGACAGATAGACGGACGAATAGATAGTGGGACAGATAGACGGACGAATAGATAGTGGGACAGACAGACGGACGAACAGCTAGTGGGACAGATAGACGGACGAATAGATAGTGGGACAGATAGACGGACGAATAGATAGTGGGACAGATAGACGGACGAACGGATAGACGGACCGGAGAGGGGAGGGAGAGGGGAGTAAAGTAGATGGATGGAAAGAGACAGAGATAGAGACTGACGGATGGGCGAAAGAAATGAGGAAAGAATGAGTGAATGTATGAAAGAATAGCTGGATGGATAAACTAGTGGTGGGTGGGTTATGCTATGTTATATTAGGATAACCATCACTGCATACGCGAGTAATCCAAAGGTGCGCGTTTTTTCCGTCGAAATATCGAGAATCTCCGAGTAGAACCCTAACCAACTTCCACAAACTCCGTTGCACGACCTGACATCCATTGGTGTGAGTAGATTGAATGATCATTTTACCTATCTATCTATTGACCTTTCGAGCCGTAACCGGCCCATAGGGCGTAGACCAAGATACACCTTCTCCTATATGAATTTTTGTTCTAGCAGTTTTCTTTAAAGATATTTTATTAAATCTCGCCATCTGTCTCTGTTCTGTGCAAGCAGTTCTATCTCATTGAGGGAGCCGATTCCTGCTGCTCTTGCCTCTCTCATCAATGTTCTTCTCAGTGTCTCCCTGGGTCTTCCTCTTTTTCTTTTACCTGTTGTTTCCCATATGAGGGCTTGCTTTGCTATTCGATTATTATCTCTTCTCATCACATGTCCAACGTATGACCATCGTCTTTTCTTTATTACTGAAGATATTAGTGGTTGATTGGCGATTTCTCTAATTTCCTCGTTTGTTTTGAATTCGTTCCATTCTATACCAAGTATTTTCCTTAGACATTTATTTTCGAATGCGTTCAACTTTGTTTCTATATCTCTTGTTGTTTTCCAGCTTTCACACGCATACGTAAGGGTTGATAGTACATTTGATTTGAATAGCCTAAGTTTTGTGTTTGTGCTAATGAGTTTTGATTTCCACAACTTTTCAAGGCTTCTGAAAGACATTGCTGCTTTAGCCAGTCTGATTCTAATTTCTTTGCTCGTATCCCTTCTCGATCAATGTGACTTCCAAGATAGATAAAGTGATCGATCTCTTCTACTGGTTTGTTTTCCATGTATATTTTGTCACTTGTTGGAATTAAACTTTTCATGACTTTAGTCTTTTCATGATTGATCTTTTCATGATTTCATCATTTTACCTGGACAGAATTTTTTTTTTTTTGGTTCTATTTTTAACTGTCAATGGTTCTTTAACGTGCCCGATTACACACGGGACCTCCTGTTTTTTCCCCTTTTTCCGAGAGGGCTAGACCTCGGGTTTCACTTTTCAGAGACCAGGAGAGGGTAAAGCCTTAGCATAGGTGGGTGGGGGAGCCGCGATGGCTCAGTGGTTAGTGAACTGGACTACAAAGGACAAGGGGTAGGGTTCGATCCCAACCGACGGCTTCCGGGTTCACCCAACCTTAAATGGGTACCAGATTTTTTTCTGGGGAAGTAAAGCAGCACGGGCGTAATACCGACCACATTACCCCAAAAATCCTGTGCTGAAGGTCTGTAAAATATATGGGTCACTAACACCCTATTTTTTCCCTATACGCCACTTGGCGTGACGGGGATACTTTACTTTACTATAGGTGGGTGGAAGATGGATGTATCATACATGTATGGATGGGTGAATCGATATATGGATTGGTGCAGAAAGTAGATAGTTATTTTGACAAGTAGACACTCACTCCATCTACACTTAAATCTGCAGAACAGAAAAACACATTTGCCACACCATCGGTTCAAGTGACGATACAGACCAGACAAAAGTAGGTATTCTGACAACACCATACCTTCCCTGCCTCGTCTAAGCCTCGAACGGAGAAATTCCGAAACAGTTGAACGGGAAAAGGCTAATCTTCTCGACAGCGTCCCCGGTAGCCATGGCAATCTTTTTCGGCTTGAGGGGGTATTAACCCAGATGCTTTCGTACGCCTGGATTACTTCCCTTCGAGAATAAACGAGGCAACCAGCTGCTGTTAAGTTATGTTTTGACCAGAGAGGCATCCGATCGAGAGAGAGGGAAAAAGAGAGAAAGGTTACGAGTAATGTGGGGGAAGATAGAAGGATCGATATACGGTCAGGTCTTGCTGACATTTTATGTCGATTACGTTTGTGGTTGAGGGAGCGAGCGATGACATAATCAGTAGTTTTCCCCCTTGTTTGAAATCGAAGTTCAATGAAAATGCCAACTCTGGCCAGGAGAGGGGAGACAGACTTGAAATAGAAGCAGGCATATTGATATCAAACGATATTTATTGAACTCATGATAAGAATATGACATGAATTATTAGAAATTACAGGTGCATGAGGGTAAAGGGGTGTTGGGGAAATTGTTAAAATGGGAGAAAAGGATTAAAATAAAAATAACTTTTTGTTAATTGCAAGAGTAAGGGGAAAAAATGTTGAATTTGTTCATTATGAGATTAAAAGTAAAGGCAGAAAGTAGAATTTGTTCATTATGAGATTAAAAGTAAAGGCAGAAAGTAGAATTTGTTCATTATAAGGGTAAAGTATAAAAAAAAAAAATTAATGAGTTTAAAGCCAAGTTGCTTTTTTTTTTTCTGGCAGTGCGGAAGGTGACATACACCGACACCTTGTGTGTGTGTGTGTGTGTGTGTATTTTTATTCTCAAGATTCTGCGTGACAAAAGTCCGTACTATAATATATTCAGATATATACAGAGAGAGAGAGAGAGAGAGAGAGAGTATGTACCGTAAATACGCCGATAGTTGTTACTCAGGAAGCTAAAATGAGGATTTCAGGTTTAGTACAGTCACCATTTATCTCTATTAACAAAGTTCTAGCCAAAACTGAGACAAAGAAAGAAAAGTAAAACTGGTTCCATATACGAGCAACAACAAGTAAATCACTTCAAACTGAGGAGAGAACAACAATACTTACAACTGATTCAACAAGTAAAATAGATGGCTTTAAGCAGAAATAAAATATGTGACTCAAACGGTGGTTACACTCGGACAATTAAAGAAAAAGAGGATGGTATGGGGGAAGTCCTCCCGCCTTTTCTTGTCTTATATATATATATATATGTCCCATGTGTGCCTCATTATATGGGAAGTTTAGAATAGTGACACTGTGACCTTCCAGGCATGTCGTAAGAGGCGACTAAGGAGGTTGATCGATGGCTTGACAAGCTGTCATTGTAAAAAGTATTGTTATGGAAACAGCGCCATAGATTTTAGATCAGGGATCTCTGCAATATGTGCCATTTTGGCATGCAAGGTTTCTGTTTTTGAGATTGTGGTTCTGCCCTATGTGCCGTCTTCGGCTCGAAAGGACAATAGATAGATAGATAGATGCGGTAAGAGTATTTATTGTTTTGTGGAAAAAGAAAACATTTGAAAGAATTCTTCTTCTTTCCCTTCTTGCTCACCTTTCAATGTCGAAGGAGAGATATGATTTGTGGTTGTTTGCTATTCTGTTAGCCTCTAACTACTGTTGTTTTCTGGTGTTTTTAATATTCCATAACTCCATTTGTTTCGTGGTCGACCATTGAGTCTGGTGTTCTCGCAACGTTTATTGAAGGCTCGTTGTGTTTTTATCTTTCTGGCTTATGATGTGCCCAAACCATTTTATCTGCTGTTTCTTTATGTATTCTATAGCGAGAAATGTTCCTAGCTTTTTTCTCAGTTCTTTATTTCTGATTTTATCTCTCAGGCTGTTTCCAGTCATTCGTCTACACGTTTCATCTCAGCGGTGGTTATTATTCTTATTGTTCTTGAGTCTAGAGTACATGTCTGGCATTGGTAGCACAAAGTTGTGATGATATTGATGTGACAGATTGGAAGAAATACATTTATAACATGTGATCCTGTAGTTACCGAACATCTCAGTAAATTATACAAAAACTCATATAAAGTAAAGACAAATGCTCATACAAAGTAAAGACAAAAGCTCATATAAAGTAAAGACAAATGCTCATACAAAGTAAAGACAAAAGCTCATACAAAGTAAAGACAAAAGCTCATACAAAGTAAAGACAAAAGCTCATACAAAGTAAAGACAAAAGCTCATACAAAGTAAAGACAAAAGCTCATATAAAGTAAAGACAAATGCTCATACAAGTAAAGACAAAAGCCCATACAAAGTAAAGACAAATGCTCATACAAAGTAAAGACAAAAGCTCATACAAAGTAAAGACAAAAGCTCATACAAAGTAAAGACAAAAGCTCATACAAAGTAAAGACAAAAGCTCATACAAAGTAAAGACAAAAGCTCATACAAAGTAAAGACCAAAGCTCATACAAAGTAAAGACAAAGGCTCATACAGGGTAAAGACAAAAGCTCATACAAAGTAAAGACAAAAGCTCATAAAAAGTAAAGACAAAAGCTCATACAAAGTAAAGACAAAAGCTCATACAAAGTAAAGACAAAGCTCATACAAAGTAAAGATTGAAAAAGTGTCTTCTTTTACTTCTACTTCATTATTTTCTGACATTTGTATTTCGGCGCCGAGGTAAGATATAGTTTGTGTTATTTTGATTTTTGGTTGGCGCCCTGTTTTTATGTCTCATAATATCTTTCTTATTCAACCCATCTTTGTTGGCCCTTCAGAGTGTTTCTATTATTCAACCCATATTTATCGGCCCTTCAAAGTGTATCTCTTATTCAATCCGTATTTGTCGGCCCTTCAAAGTGTATCTCTTATTCAACCCATCTTTGTCGGCCCTTCAAAGTGTTTCTCTTATTCTATCAACCCATCTTTGTCAGCCCTTCATACTGTTTCTCTTATTCAATCAACCCATCTTTGTCGGCCCTTCATACTGTTTCTCTTATTCTATCAACCCATCTTTGTCGGCCCTTCATAGTGTTTCTCTTATTCTATCAACCCATCTTTGTCGGCCCTTCATACTGTTTCTCTTATTCTATCAACCCATCTTTGTCGGCCCTTCATACTGTTTCTCTTATTCTATCAACCCATCTTTGTCGGTCCTTCATAGTGTTTCTCTTATTCTATCAACCCATCTTTGTCGGCCCTTCATACTGTTTCTCTTATTCTATCAACCCATCTTTGTCGGCCCTTCATACTGTTTCTCTTATTCTATCAACCCATCTTTGTCGGCCCTTCATACTGTTTCTCTTATTCTATCAACCCATCTTTGTCGGCCCTTCATACTGTTTCTCTTATTCTATCAACCCATCTTTGTCGGCCCTTCATAGTGTTTCTCTTATTCTATCAACCCATCTTTGTCGGCCCTTCATAGTGTTTCTCTTATTCTATCAACCCATCTTTGTCGGCCCTTCATAGTGTTTCTCTTATTCTATCAATCCGTATTTTTTACCCTGGTCGCCGTTCGTATTTTCCTTCTTAATCCCACATTTTATGGGTCAGACCTTCATAATGTCTCTCTTATTTCACCAATCCATCTTTTTCGAGGTCGAAATGTCTCTCTTATTTCATCAATCCATCCTTTTCGAAGTCGTAATGTCTCTCTTATTTCATCAATCCAGCTTTTTTCGAAGTCGTAATGTCTCTCTTATTTCATCAATCCATCTTTTTCGAAGTCGTAATGTCTCTCTTATTTCATCAATCCATCTTTTTCGAGGTTAAAATGTCTCTCTTATTTCATCAATCCATCTTTTTTCGAGGTCGTAATGTCTCTCTTATTTCATCAGTCCATCTTTTTCGAGGTCGTAATATCTCTCTTATTTTATCAGTCCATCTTTTTCGAGGTCGAAATGTCTCTCTTTAAGGGAGCGATGGATATATTACATTGAAGATCATTATAATGATGAACGAACAGAAGTAAATTTTAAGGATAATGTAGAAGGACCAGAAATACTAAAAGAAGAAGTGAAGACGTCTTGCGCGACATGAAAGCAGAAAAAGCTCCTGAACCAGATAGTATAGCTAAAGAAGAGATTGAAGCCATGTGTGATTTTGGAATCATCATCACCGAGTGCATTCTCCGCAACGAAGGTTGGCTACCATGGATCGCCATTCTACTCTGTTTCTTGCTTTGATGGTGCAGGTTGTCATAGATTGACTTATCGATCTTTTGATGTTACTCGTCCATGTTAGCCTTGGTCTGCTTCTGCCTCTTTTACCTTGTATTTTCCCTTCCAATATTACTTTTAGTAGGCTGTTTTGTCTTTTAACATGCCCCAAAAATTTCATTTGTCTTGTCTCAATTGTATTTAGTAGTTCTATTTTTATTTTCAGTTGTTTTAAAACTTCATCGTTTGTTATCTTTTCTTTCCATCCAATTCTACCTATTCTTCTATAAATCCACATTTCAAAGTTTTAAATTTTCTGTTCTGTTTTCTTGTCTAATGTCCATATTTCTGCACCATACAGGAATACTGAGAAGATGTACATTTTGCCATTGTTAGTTTCAGCCCTGCTGATATTTGTTTTGTTGTTAGTATATTTTTCATGGCATTAAAATTACTTTTTGCCATACCTATTCTTTTGTTTATTTCAGTTTTGCATTTTCCATCATTGGTTACAGTATGTCCCAGGTAGTTGTAGCTCTGGACTGTCTCCAGATGTGTTCCCTCAACTGTGATCTATAAACAGATCTATACCTATGTTTCATAGATTATACCAAACCATTTGACAAAGTAAAGCACCAAAAAAATAATCAAAATATTAGAAGGCATAAACGTAGACAGCAAAGATCTAAGAAAAATAAAGAATATGTACTGGCAACAAACAACAGCCACAAGAACTGGAAATCGGTAGGGAATGGTTCAACAAATAAAACAGGGTGTTAGGCAAGGTTGTGTGCTGTCACCAAATTGGTTTAATATGTATAGTGAGATTATTTTAAGATCCAGAAGGGGCATGCATGGAATAACAATTGGAGGTCATAATATAAATAATCTAAGGTATGCTGATATTACAGCCTTACTCCCCATGAGTGAAAATGAGTTACAAGAAATGTTAGACATTATAGTGAAGGAAAGAAAAATAAATGACTTAGCCTTAATAGCAAAAATATAAAAGCAATGGTAGCAACAAAGAAAAATATACCATCGTAATGCACAATAAAGACAAGTGTAAATTATATTATAAAAAAATTAATGAATTTAAATATCTTGGAAACTCAGATGGTAGATGTACAATAAAGATGAGACGCAGAATGGTTTAGGCAAAAGCAGCTTTCACAAAAATGAGGAAGAATCTGTGCAATCCATTTTTGACAATAGAAATAAGAAAATGATTTCTTAAATGTTATGTAGATCAGGTGGATGTAAAACAAGGACAGTAGGAAAACAGACAAGAAAATCACTGGAGGCTGTAGAATTATGTTTTTTACCGAAAAATGTTGAAAATACCATGGACATCTAAGAAGAGTAATTAAAATGTTTTGAAAGAGGCTAAAGCAAAAAGAGAGCTAATTTCCAATATTAGAAAGAAACAGTCATAATTTGTTGACCATGTAATGAGAAGGGAACAGCTGGAATATATTGTGACAACTGGGAAATTTGAGGGACGAAGAGACAGAGAAAAGCAAAGAGAAAAGGTCAACAACAGAAATGATAAATAACTGTCGAGATCGAAAGTTGTGGAGAGACATGATCACATACGCCCGCAAGCACGGTACCTAATGATGATATGTATATTGAAGTTCTGTCTTACTCAAAGATTTTATCATGATGATGATGATGATGATAATGATGATAATGAATGTCTCTCTTATTTCATCACTCGATCTTTCCGTTGTCGTAATATCTCTCTTAGTTTTTCTTTCCATCTTTTTCGTGGTCAGCCGTTGGTTTTCTCGAAACACTTCCAGATGATATGTTGTGTTTTATCACGTGACAAAACCGTGTTGCTAGATGTATTCACAACTGTGTGCTGAACTGTTGCGTTGCAAAAACACGTGACAGAACATCCAAAACACTCACAGCAACAAATGTTACGAAAAAAAGAGGAGGGAGCTAGAGACGATTGATGGACATCAGAATGTGTTTTATCCACGTTAACACCTGCACCGACAAGCCCCAAAATGAAACTAATATATCAAGAACGAGTAGTTTGCTTGTTTGTTTACAGATTGAGTGCTTTGATTGCAGATGCAGCCAGTAATTTGCAAAACCGATGCACGCATAGGAAATGTAAAACAAGCGACATGAAAATTAGCGAACAGAAGTCATAACATTAAAAAGAGATAAACAGACATCAAATACAGCTGTAGAAAGTCAGGATGTAAAACAGGTAACAGGTCAGGACGTAAAACAGGTAACAGGTCAGGACGTAAAACAGGTAACAGGTCAGGACGTAAAACAGGTAACAGGTCAGGACGTAAAACAGGTAACAGGTCAGGACGTAAAACAGGTAACAGGTCAGGACGTAAAACAGGTAACAGGTCAGGACGTAAAACAGGTAACAGGTCAGGACGTAAAACAGGTAACAGGTCAGGACTTAAAACAGGATTTACATATCAAATGTCTAGGAAACGTATACTCGAAGATCGTAAAATGGATTTATAAATAAACACCAGAGTCAACAAAGCAAACCAATTATAGGACTGTTATTCCTTCCCTTGTGCAACACGAAGCAGTGTCCATTAGCAGAAAGAAATATCTGATATCAAGTATTTGTATTTCCATGCTTTGATACTAATGCCAAAGGTGGTCAGAAGTGAATATTAGTCACTATCTGAACGAGGAAGCAGGTGGAGTGATCACAAGAGGAAAAATTATTCACATGACCATAAAGGAAATAATCGACTAAGGGCCAATGTTGAACAACATACAGAGACAACGAATAATAGTTGGAGAACAGGGAGACACTGTCTCCTGAGTCTACACCATACAAGGCAGATACAAACAATTGAATTGACACCAGCGGTTACAAAATAAACAATTTGCGACAGGCGGATGAAACAGTCTTAATAGCAGAGACTGAGAATGGACTACAAGAAATGATAGACATAATAGTAAAAGAAAGCAACAAGGAAAGTCTCAGTCTGAATAGTAATAAAATAGAAGTAATGGTCACATCGAAAACAAAATTCACCATATATGCTGCATGAAAATAAACATGACAAATCTGCAACAAGTGCAAGGCGTCAAATACTTGAGCACAATAATTACATCAGATGGAAATGCAGCACATAAATAAAAGGCAGAATAGCTCAGGCCAAAAGAGCATTTCAGAAAATGAAAAACGTCGTATACAACAAATCTATGTCAATAGAATTGAGAAAGAGAGTTCATCGGTGCTAAATATAACCAATTCTGACCTAAGAAAGCGAATCATGGACAGTAGACAAACGAATGAAAAGACGATTAGAGGCCACAGAGATGGGATTTCTCTGAAGAATGTTGAAAGTTCCCTAGACAGCTAAAAAGACCAATGAGGAAATTCTCAAAGAGGCCAACACAAAAAGGGAACTCCTAAAAAACATCAGAAAGAAGCAATCAACATTTTACGGGCACGTCATGTGAAGAGGAAAGTTTGAATACTTGGTTACAACTGGCAAATTACAGGGAAAGATAGATCGCAAAGAGAGAAAATACTAGAATGCTAGCTTGGTGTCATGTCAAGGGAAACAGTCAATAACAGAATTGATACGAAGCACGGTGGATAGAAGATTGTGGAAGGACATGATTGCCAACCGGTATAGCACATGATGAGGATGAACACACCTACAACAAGCACACCTGAAACCAGCCAATCAGCTCTTTCGTTACAACGAAACTTCACGGAATCTGAACACGTCTACAACTTATTCATTTTTTTTTCGAATGATCTTAAATACGATAATGGAGGCAAGGCACCTCACAGCAGCAGAGTTGGAAGCCGTTAGCGACCCACATCTGATGACCTGCGCCAGGATTTGTGAACCAGAACCACTAAAACCTCACTCCCCCTCCTTGCGGTGTCTCTATAAACAGACTAACCTGTCAAGTCTGGCCAAGTGAATAGGGATCGAAGAGGGAAGGTAACCCAGTAATAAAAAATGTCGTTCTGACGTCGAATGTGTTGGGCAACGGGCGCTAATATTACAGTTTTACTGAAAATCAAGACTGATATGGACGAGTAACATCAAAATATGGACAAGTCAGCCTGTGACAATCTCCACCATCGAAGCAAGAGACAGAGCGGGATGGCGCCCCATTGTAGCCAACCTTCGATGCGGTGACGGCACTCAATGAATGAACTAAAAAACAACAACACAACACATTTACACCCACCTAGCTTCCTTTTAGGAGCCACGATAGCTCAGTGGTTAGTGAGCTGGACTACAAAGGACAAAGTGGCCGGATTCGATCCTGATCGACGGCTTCCGAGTTCACCCAGTCTTAAATGGGTATAAGATTTTTTCTGGGAAAGTAAAGCGGCACGGGTGTAATACCCACCACATTACACAAAAAATCATGTGCTGAAGATATGTACGAATTATGGGCACTAACACCAAATTCCCTATACGCCACTCGGCGTGTTGGGGCACTATACTTTTTTTAAACGTCCTTTTAAGCGTGGATGATGAAGCAAGGTATTCCTTTAGTCTTGATTGTAGAGAGTCTCTTTTTGCTTCATTTGGTATAAAGTTCCTCAAATTATTTCTTTTTTTGGGGTTTCATTTATTTTCAGAAAGAAATAAATCAGGTAAAATGTTTGCAATAGCTAAGAAAGTTTTATCCGAAGATGAAAAGATGAATTAAGAAGTAAGCATCATATTTAAAAAAGTCAATCAAATTTTAGAATACAAAACAGTACCCATCAACACACAGAATTCTAGAAATAATTAAAGAATGTGTAATCCCATTTCATACGACAATTGTCAAACGTGGTATACAAAGTGTGTCAAGTTGAAAGCATTTTGTGTTTACAGCAAGAAAGAACAACGATACAAAATAAAATCTCATGTTAAATCTATGAGCTGTGATTGCAGCAAGAATAAACAACGATACAAAATAACATATTATGTTAAATCTATGAGCTGTTCCCCGATGGTCAGCTATGTCACTTTCATGGGTATCCAACAACGAACAGCAGATCAAGTATCACTTCCTTCTTCTTCTTCGTTTACAAGACGAGCATTATTTTTCTCCGTGTACATTTAAATAGGCGATAGGTGGGAGTATATGCGCCCTGTCACTAATTTACAGTAAGCTACGATATCTGCGCCCTTCAGTTCGACACATCCATCTTTGGTTTGGCATTTTTGGGACTCTGATTGCCTCCCATCTTCGATCTATAGACTGCCAGAAACAGGTAAGAAGTCTTGCCAATCGAGGAGCGTCGAAGATGACAGGCAATCCCGGTGCTACAAAACGAATCGACGATGTCGGATGTTTTGGACCGAAAGTCGTGATGTACCATAGCTTGACAGTGGTGACAGAAGACAACTTACGTTTACTTCGCGCAGTTTCAGTACAGGTTAGGTAGAGCTGTGATCGCTTGTACAAAGTACAACGGAATAAAAAAAATGCGGACACGACTGAACTTCAGCAAAAACACCCCAGTAAAGAAATCATGAACAATACATTCACTGTACGTTCCTACTGATTTATGTATTTTAACATAAAATCCATTGAAGAATACATGAATAATGCTTACACTTTCTATTTATTGAATAATACTTACACTTTCTATTTATTGAATAATACTTACACTTTCTATTTATTGAGTAATACTTACACTTTCTATTTATTGAGTAATACTTACACTTTCTATTTATTGAATAATACTTACACTTTCTATTTATTGAGTAATACTTACACTTTCTATTTATTGAGTAATACTTATACTTTTCTATTTACTCTATTTCAGCAGATATCCCCAGTAAAGAATATAAGAATAAAACGTATTTGCGAATGTCTGTCAATTCTATTTGAGCAGAAACACAGAGTTATGAATGCACGAGTAATGCCAATATTGTATATTTCTATTAGTTTCATATCATCAGAAACCGAAGTTGAGAAGATACTATTTTTATGTGCATTTTCTTTGTTTCAATTAATTACATTTAAGTAGAAAACTTCAGTTAAAATAAATGAGTAAAGTGTTTACTGCGTGTTTCAATGTTGTAAAATAAATGAGTAAAGTGTTTACTGACTGTTTCAATGTTGTAAAATAAATGAGTAAAGTGTTTACTGACTGTTTCATTGTTGTAAAATAAATGAGTAAAGTGTTTACTGACTGTTTCAATGTTGTAAAATAAATGAGTAAAGTGTTTACTGACTGTTTCAATGTTGTAAAATAAATGAGTAAAGTATTTACTGCCTGTTTCAATGTTGTAAAATAAATGAGTAAAGTGTTTACTGCGTGTTTCAATGTTGTAAAATAAATGAGTAAAGAGTTTACTGCGTGTTTCAATGTTGTAAAATAAATGAGTAAAGAGTTTACTGCGTGTTTCAATGTTGTAAAATAAATGAGTAAAAAGTTTACTGCGTGTTTCAGTGTTGAAAAAAAAATAATAATTCGCCTCGTTACAAATGAATGTTGCTTGGAGGCATGAAACACCGCTACATAAACACAGAGAACTCGGAATAGCTCGCAAATATTCACACCGATGGCTGGATGCTGTCAAGGCAAGACGAGAAGAAAAGAAGACATTACACATGGGGACAAAGTCAACGTGGCAAGAACAGACTAGTCCAAGTACACCTGCGCTCGTTCTGTCTCTGCAGCGTATGTCGATGTGACTGTCACTCTTAAACGGCTGTTTGTTCAAAAACACACCAAGATGTCCAAATAGTGTAAAACCTCTCAAACCGAAATAACGCAGTGTAATTAAATGTAGAGATGCTAAATTCTATTTAAATTGTGCAGAAAATCAGAGTGAGAGAGAGAGAAAAAAAACTGACAGAAATCACATTTCTTTAAAATTAAAAAAAAAACATAGCAAGGAAATGTTGAGGTATTGTTGGCCAAACAAAATAAAGAATGAATCTGTGTCACGTTTGTTTTGAGAGACAATAGATTCATGAACCTGTATGTTTACATTAGTCAATGCTGTTTCGATCGTTCGTTCGTTCTTTTGTTCGAAGAGAGAGAGAGAGAGAGAGAGAGAGAGAGAGAGAGAGAGAGAGAGAACTCCAAAGTAAAAGAAAGAAAGAAAAAGAAGGAGGAAGAAAGAAAGAAAGAAAAAAGGAAAGAAAGAAAAAAGGAAAGAAAGAAAGAGTAAGGAAGGGAGAGAGGAAGGATGGAAGGAAGGAAGAAAGAAGGAAGGAAGGAAGGAAGGAAGGAAGGAAGGAAGGAGGGAAGGAAGGAAGGAAGGAAGGAAGGAAGGAAGGAAGGAAGGAAGGAAGGAAGGAAGGAAGGAAGGAAGGAAGGAAGGAAGGAAGGAAGGAAGGAAGGAAGGAAGGAAGGAAGGAAGGAAACGCTAGTACTCGACAAATGTTTGAGATAAATCGCTAGTACCAACATAAGGCTGGATGAAGCCAGGTTGTGCGGACTCATTCATCAGTAAAATGGCTCAATAACTTCTGCTATACAGCGACTCCCACGTGCCATTAAATTATATTTATATTTAGCTCTATGCACTGCTGTTTGTCAGTGACATTTTAGTTGTCTTGTGCATATTCTCTTTCATAGATGAAGTATTTATACATGTATTATTCTTCTACGCCATATTTCAGCTGATTTGAACATTTCAAAATTTCATTTGTAAAAATATTTATTGTGATAATTTCAATATTGAACACGTAGTAGTAGCCTCCGTCAGAATAGTTGACTATGGATTTTTTCAGCGCCCCTAGAAATATTATTTTTTCCTTTCTTTTCTTTCGCCGTGTATTCTCTTTCTCTATGAATCTGTCCGCTTCTTGTTTGCGGTGAACCTTTAGAGTGTGTTTCCAGAGATTGCGGTCTGCAGCTATGTCTTCCCATGCCGCATGGTTTATGTTCAGAGTCTTCATGTCACGTTTACACACATCTACAACTCGAAGTTTTGGGCGCCCCCTATTTCTTTTACCATATGCCATTTTTACCATATGCCATTTTTTCCCATGCTGCAGGGTTTATGTTCAGAGTCTTCATGTCACGTTTACACACATCTACAACTCGAAGTTTTGGGCGCCCCCTATTTCTTTTACCATATGCCAGTTGTCCGTAGAGTATATCTTTTGGTACGCGGCCATCTTTCATACGGTGTACGTACGGTGTACATAAAATTGAACACGTGAAAGTGTCATATATGTCTGCGTCTGAAGTGTTTGTTGTCACTAATTATTTTGCAACTAAAAAATCGCTAACATCAACATGAGTTCAGCTGAACAAAATGAATATTTAGTGACGTGTTACAAATTGGAAGCGCTATCATAAAATAAACAGAACAAATCTGATACAAGTACAACCCGTCAAATACTTGAGCACAATAATAACATCAGATGGAAGATGCGCCACAGAAATAAAAAGCAGAATAGCTCAGACTAAAATAGCATTTCAGAAAATTAAAAACGTTGTATACAAGACTATGTCAATAGAATTGAGAAAGAGAGTTAATCAGTGCTATATAGAACAAGTGACAAAATATACATGGAAAACAAACCAGTAGAAGAGATCGATCACTTTATCTATCTTGGAAGTCACATTGATCGAGAAGGGGATACGAGCAAAGAAATTAGAATCAGACTGGCTAAAGCAGCAATGTCTTTCAGAAGCCTTGAAAAGTTGTGGAAATCAAAACTCATTAGCACAAACACAAAACTTAGGCTATTCAAATCAAATGTACTATCAACCCTTACGTATGCGTGTGAAAGCTGGAAAACAACAAGAGATATAGAAACAAAGTTGAACGCATTCGAAAATAAATGTCTAAGGAAAATACTTGGTATAGAATGGAACGAATTCAAAACAAACGAGGAAATTAGAGAAATCGCCAATCAACCACTAATATCTTCAGTAATAAAGAAAAGACGATGGTCATACGTTGGACATGTGATGAGAAGAGATAATAATCGAATAGCAAAGCAAGCCCTCATATGGGAAACAACAGGTAAAAGAAAAAGAGGAAGACCCAGGGAGACACTGAGAAGAACATTGATGAGAGAGGCAAGAGCAGCAGGAATCGGCTCCATCAATGAGATAGAACTGCTTGCACAGAACAGAGACAGATGGCGAGATTTGATAAAATATCTTTAAAAGAAAACTGCTAGAACAAAAATTCATATAGGAGAAGGTGTATCTTGGTCTACGCCCTATGGGCCGGTTACGGCTCGAAAGGTCAATAGATAGATAGATATAGAACACATTCTGACCTACGGAAGCGAACCACGGACTGTAAACAAACAGGAAAAGACGATTAGAGGCCATAGAGATGGGATTTCTCAGAAGAATGCTGAAAGTTCCCTGGACAGTTAAAAAAGAACAACGAGGAAATTCTCTAAGAAGCCAACACAAAAAGGGAGCTCATAAAAACATCAGGAAGAAACAATCAACATTTTTCTGACACATTATGAGAAGAGGAAATTTTGAATACTTGGTTACAACCGGTAAAATACAGGGAAAGAGAAATAGCATTGTGCTAGGGGTGGAAGAGTTTTAGACTTACCGAATCCCAGCACTTTTATTTTCATTTTTTGTGCAATCTATCAATTAACCCATTGGTGTTGTGGTTAGTGCACATCCCTGCCGACCTGAAGCCTCGTTGAGTCAAAATAAAAGTTCGACATTAAAGGATCCTGCGATCCACCCAACCTCTTCCGAAGGGTGTCAGAGATATTCTATTTGCTTGCTTGCGTTCACCCGGTGACTAAAAGAGTACACCTCTTCATCATCCGCCCTTAAAAGGACGTTAAGTGGGCGTGTGTGCGTTGTGTTGTGGTTTACAGTATAACTGTGATAATTGCGCCTTTCCACACATCCGACTTCAGCATGTAATTTTTGAGTACCGGGTTGTCTTCCCTCTTCGATCCCTACTCACTTGGCCAGACTAGACAGGTTAGTCTGTTACTAGAGGCACCACGGAGAGGTGGAGCAGGGTCTTGATGGTTCTAGTTCACCGATCCTGACGCAAGCCATCAGCTGTGTGTCGCTGACAACTTCCGGCTCTGGTGCTGTGAGGCGCGCCTTCGCCTCCATATATTCTATTTAAAGGAAAAGCAGGGAGGAATGGAACTGGCCAGCCCACATCATGAAGATGAGGATTACTACAAGGAAGCGACGGGCAAGTGCTATAAGGTTATCTTTACCTTAATCCGTCGGTTCGTTATCTATTCAAAAAAAAAAAAAACCTGACTATTTTAACAGATGAGAGATGTCACGCTGACGTAATCCAACACCTTTACGTTACTAATTGTTGACTAAATTTCTAAACAATTTTGATCCCTATTTTTTCTTACCACAATCTATCTATTGTCCGTCCAAGCCGAAGACAGTATTTTGGTCAGAAATTCTAGACTCTTTGTGTTCGACGATCTTTGTTATCAAGCGTCTGATCTTGCACAGGATCTGCACTGTACCTCGCCACACATCCCTTTGTTATCAAGCGTCGGATCTTGCACAGGATCTGCAATGTATCTCGCCACACATCCCTTTGTTATCAAGCGTCGGATCTTCCACAGGATCTGCAATGTATCTCGCCACACATCCCTTTGTTATCAAGCGTCGGATCTTGCACAGGATCTGCAATGTATCTCGCCACACATCCCTTTGTTATCAAGCGTCGGTCTTGCACAGGATCTGCACTGTATCTCGCCACACATCCCTTTGTTATCAAGCGTCGGATCTTGCACAGGATCTGCAATGTATCTCGCCACACATCCCTTTGTTATCAAGCGTCGGATCTTCCACAGGATCTGCAATGTATCTCGCCACACATCCCTTTGTTATCAAGCGTCGGATCTTGCACAGGATCTGCAATGTATCTCGCCACACATCCCTTTGTTATCAAGCGTCGGATCTTGCACAGGATCTGCAATGTACCTCGACACACATCCCTTTGTTATCAAGCGTCGGATCTTGCACAGGATCTGCAATGTATCTCACCACACATCCCTTTGTTATCAAGCGTCGGATCTTGCACAGGATCTACAATGTATCTCGCCACACATCCCTTTGTTATCAAGCGTCGGATCTTGCACAGGATCTGCAATGTATCTCGCCACACATCCCTTTGTTATCAAGCGTCGGATCTTGCACAGGATCTGCAATGTATCTCGCCACACATCCCTTTGTTATCAAGCGTCGGATCTTGCACAGGATCTACAATGTATCTCGCCACACATCCCTTTGTTATCAAGCGTCGGATCTTGCACAGGATCTGCAATGTACCTCGCCACACATCCCTTTGTTATCAAGCGTCGGATCTTGCACAGGATCTGCAATGTACCTCGCCACACATCCCTTTGTTATCAAGCGTCGGATCTTGCACAGGATCTGCACTGTACCTCGCCACACATCCCATTTCTGGACGAGTTGTTCAATCTCGACGAGGAGGAGGAGGATGCCCTCTATTATTTGTTTCATTTTCGCCTCAGTGTTTTGTCAATGTACAAAGAGGAAGCCCAGAAATTGTTGGAGGAGACAGACAGATGCAGAGATGAAGATGATGGGGAAGACATGGAGTGATCTTAAAAGAATGGCAAAAAACAGAACGACTTGAAAAGTGTTTGTTGAAGACCTATGCTCCACAGGGAGCTGAAAAGTAGAAGGAAAAGAAGAGGTTCTGTCAATGTATTTCTCAAGTTCGGCCTATTTTTATTTAACCCTCTGGTTCCCGTTTGAGGGCCTACTTGGAGATTCTCTTCTTATCTCTTCTCATCGCATGGCAAACATATGACCATTTTCTTCTCTTGATTATTGTTGATATTTTTTTGGCGTTATTTATCTTATTTCTGCACTTCTTAACTCTTTGAGGGCCAAGGGACACATTTCCCAAAATAAAATACACTTCTTGTGCGTAAATCAACATTATTGAAATATTCTTTATCAGCAAATATGTAATCCAGAATGTTTTTTTTTTCTTGATAATTTTATTCATTGAAACCTGACATAAATGTCATCTGTCAAGATAAAATATTTGAGACATGTCGCACGTTCCAGAGTTCAGCGTTGTCGAACTGTCAAACCAAAGTGTTTCTGCGCAGACTATTGTTTGTTATATGATTATAAAGTCATATTTCGCATTTAATGGTAAGTAAATTATAGTTTTATTATGTTTATAAATTATATAAAATAATTTTAATTCATTTGCATCACTTGAGTATCACAGGGACACATATGTTCCATACAATTCTAAAACACCTAACAAACCGTTTGCATGTAATAATGTTGTTTTATCTTAAATAGACACCAAATCCATTAAGAGTCTTTTTATTGAGTAAATCTTTGTATTATTTCCAAGTCCTTATGGTCCTGAAAGGGTTAAAGTCATTCCATGGCATACAATGTTTAATCTGTGACCACTAGTGAGATGAGATGTATTAGACGAATTAGAAGAAACAGCCTGAGAGATAAGATCTGAAATGAAGAACTGGGAAAAAAAGCTAGGAATAACTGCCGCCATAAAATATAGAAAGAAACAACACATACAATGTTTGCTCATGAGATGAGACAAAAGGACCAAAACACAGCACAACGAACCTTAAATAAATGCGAGAACACGAAGGGCCGAACACGAAAAAAAAGATGGTTTGATGGAATACTAGGAAACATGAAAGTAACCTCGACCAAAAATAGGGCAAACGACTGCATATGATATCTCCCCTCGACGGTGAAAGACAAACGACCGTATATGACATCTCCCCTCGACGATGAAAGGCAAACGACCGTATATGACATCTCCCCTCGACGGTGAAAGGCAAACGACCGCATATGACATCTCCCCTCGACGGTGAAAGGCAAACGAGGAAGAAAAGAAGAAGTAACACATGCTGTTTAGACGTCAATAAGTTCAAAGAAAGCATTGATAAGCTAAAGGCTGGTGACATGTCCATACAGCTTGTCTTGATATGGTACTACTGATGGTCACGGTAGCATTCTCTGTGCATCTTATTTTGGGTACTACTGTCATAGACTTTCCTTGACCGCGGCACATTTTTACTCTCATGAATAACTTGTTGTCACCGACAAATAATCTCATGAATAACTTGTTGTCGCAGACATATACTCTCATGAATAACTCGTTGCCACAGACAAATACTGTCATGAATAACTTGTCATAGGTCACAGACAAATACTCTCATGAATAACTTGTTGTCACAGACAAATACTCTCATGAAGACCTTGTTTTGTCACAGACAAATCATCTCTTCAATAACATATTATTACTAATAAACAACCTTATTATCAGTAATATATTGACAGAGTAATAACTTCATAAGTAATATGTTGACATATTAATAATTGCCTCGGTAATATTTTGACAGACTAATAACTTCATGGATAATATTGTGGCGTATTAATAACTTCATGGATAATATTCTGGCGTATTAATAACTTCATGGATAATATTCTGGCGTATTAATAATTTCATGGATAATATTCTGGCGTATTAATAACTTCATGGATAATATTGTGGCGTATTAATAACTTCATGGATAATATTGTGGAGTATTAATAACTTCATGGATAATATTGTGGCGTATTAATAACTTCATGGATAATATTCTGGCGTATTAATAACTTAATGGATAATATTGTGGCGTATTAATAACTTAATAGATAATATTCTGGCGTATTAATAACTTCATGGATAATATTGTGGCGTATTAATAACTTCATGGATAATATTCTGGCTTATTAATAACTTCATGGATAATATTGTGGCGTATTTATAACTTCATGGATAATATTGTGGCGTATTAATAACTTAATGAATAATATTCTGGCGTATTAATAACGTCATGGATAATATTGTGGCGTATTAATAACTTAATAGATAATATTCTGGCGTATTAATAACTTCATGGATAATATTGTGGCGTATTAATAACTTCATAGATAATATTCTGGAGTATTAATAACTTCATGGATAATATTGTGGCGTATTAATAACTTAATAGATAATATTGTGGCGTATTAATAACTTCATGGATAATATTGTGGCGTATTAATAACTTCATGGATAATATTGTGGCGTATTAATAACTTAATGGATAATATTGTGGCGTATTAATAACTTCATGGATAATATTGTGGCGTATTAATAACTTCATGGATAATATTGTGGCGTATTAATAACTTCATGGATAATATTGGGCGTATTAATAACTTAATGGATAATATTGTGGCGTATTAATAACTTCATGGATAATATTGTGGCGTACTTAATGGATAATATTGTGGCTAATAACTTAATGGATAATATTGTGGCGTATTAATAACTTCATGGATAATATTGTGGCGTATTAATAACTTCATGGATAATATTGTGGCGTATTAATAATTTCATGGATAATATTGTGGCGTATTAATAACTTCATGGATAATATTGTGGCGTTTTAATAACTTCATGGATAATATTGTGGCTAATAACTTCATGGATAATATTGTGGCGTATTAATAATTTCATGGATAATATTGTGGCGTATTAATAACTTCATGGATAATATTGTGGCGTATTAATAACTTCATGGATAATATTGTGGCGTATTAATAACTTCATGGATAATATTGTGGCGTATTAATAACTTATGGATAATAATTAATAACTTAATGGATAATATTGTGGCGTATTAATAACTTCATGGATAATATTGTGGCGTATTAATAACTTCATGGATAATATTGTGGCGTATTAATAATTTCATGGATAATATTGTGGCGTATTAATAACTTCATGGATAATATTGTGGCGTATTAATAACTTCATGGATAATATTGTGGCATATTAATAACTTCATGGATAATATTGTGGCGTATTAATAATTTCATGGATAATATTGTGGCGTATTAATAACTTCATGGATAATATTGTGGCGTATTAATAACTTCATGGATAATATTGTGGCGTATTAATAACTTCATGGATAATATTGTGGCGTATTAATAACTTCATGGATAATATTGTGGCGTATTAATAACTTCATGGATAATATTGTGGCGTATTAATAACTTCATGGATAATATTGTGGTGCATTAATAACTTCATGGATAATATTGTGGTGCATTAATAACTTAATCAGTCTAAACGTGGCTGTAGACAGCAAATCTCACAAGCTAATTTGTAAACCTATTGTGTTGTCTCCTGCTAAGTACAAGCGTCAGAGAATAAGCTTTGTATTTAAATCACGTTCCCTAATTGTCAACACAGACGGAACAATCAGATACGGTCAGCATCTCATTTAGTAATCAGTTTCAGTTAACGTCAATGACCTATGATAAAACAGAGCATGAAGCAGCCTGCTGACCTTTCATAAAAGACCGTATTAAACAATCAAGTGATCATCATCAAGTACCTGGCCTGCTGACGTAGGTGATCATGTCTCTCCACCATTTTCGATCTCGACAGTTATTTATCATTTCTGTTGTTGACCTTCTGCCAAGCCATTCTCTTAAGCTGTCTGGTATTTTTTCTCGTTGCTTTTCTCTATCTCTTCGTCCCTCAATTTTCCCAGTTGTTACAATATATTCCAGTTGTTCTCTTCTCATTACATTGGCAAAAAATTATGATTGTTTCTTCCTAATATTGGAAATTAGCTCTCCTTTTGATTTGGCCTCTTACAGAACGTTTTCATTACTCTTCTTAGCTGTCCATGGTATTCTCAACATTCTTCTGTAAAACCACATTTCTACAGACTCCAGTGATTTTCTTGTCTGTTGTCCCATTGTCCATGGTTCGCATCCATATGTTACGACTGATTCTACATAACATTTAAGAACTTATTTTCTAGTTTCTATTATCAAAAATGGATTGCATATTATGTTCCTCATTTTTTTGGAAAGCAGCTTTTGCCTGAGCCATTCTGCATCTCACCTCTTTTGTACATCTTCCGTCTGAGGTTAACAATGTTCCCAAATATTTAAATTCATTTACCTATTTTAATATTGTTCCACTTGTCTTTATTTTGCACTGAGGTGATGTCTTTTTCTTTGTTGTTACCATTACTTCTGTCTCTTTGCTATTGAGGCAATCATGTGATAGTTTACGTTTTATCCCGCATGAAGACTATCTAAAGGGATTCTATATGGGCATGGACTTTGTATTAATTTCATACTGGTGGGAAGTATATTTTTGTAGAGTTTATGTTTGTAAGGATATTGTTTATGGATTTTGTTTATATGGATGTTGTTTATATGGATTTTGTTTATATGGATTTTGTTTGTAAGGATATTGTTTATATGGATTGCAATTCATTTTGTGAACATTTCCGACCCTTGACGTTTTCCAAGGAAGGATCTGAGAATATTCTTAAACATTCACTTCTTCCTTTACCAGACATCTAATCTTTCTTAACGTCCTCACGTAAATGACGTTAGGTGGCCGTAAATAAATAGTGTTTTTGGTTTTAAATCAAAAAGTGATATCGTTCGGCCCTACTTATCCGACTTCAGCACGACTTTGTGGGCTACTCGGTTGTCTTCTCTCTCCAATCCACATTCGCTGGGTTAGATTGGTTAGTCTGTCACTATGTTCACTGTGGAGAGGTGGACTTGGTTCTTGATATATCTTGGCTCATTGGTCTTGAAGCAATCAGTCTGATATGTGTCAGTGACCACATCCGGTCTCTCCAAATTAACAAGTTCCTGGTAATACTATGGAATCCCTGTTTGTAGAATTCTTTTCTTTTCTTTTTTTTTAAAAAAGATTTTCTGTGTTTATAGGAATTAAAATGTTTATATGGATTCTATGTTAGTCAATATTCCACATTCGCACCTGCTTGTTGCTGGAGCTACTGAGTTAAGTGCTCTGTGCACATTGTGAGCTGTGCGTTTCATCTGTTTTGATCGTGTTTCGATATTCCGATAGTTTATGATGAATGATGATTTCGTATGATGGAGAACAGATGGGTGTTTTCATTTTCTGTGCGGTTTCCCTTATGTATTTCGGCGTGTGCTGAGACTGCTATGATGGAAACTACAGCTACATTTCTTTGTTTGGGAGGTGAAATAGTAATTCGGATGATTCCACTGGCACGGGTGGTTGAGCAATTATGGAATTTAATTCGTTTGCAGTGATACCGGGGCCTTCCATAACCATAACCACATTCGCAATGAGGGATTATTATAATATGATTGTATGTCGGGGATTATTATTTATTATATGATTGTATCTTCTAGAAGAAGAAGTTCTTTCCTTCCTCATCTACCTTTCAGCGTCGAGGGGAGATTAAAATTGTGGGTCTTTTGCTCTTCTGTTCGCCTCTGCTGCTGTTACGTTTCCTAGTACTTCTAATATTCCATCGACCCATCTTTTTCGTGGTCGACCCTTGGGTATGGTGTTCTCACAACGTTTGTTGAAGGCTCGTTGTGTTCTGTTTTGTTCTTTCTGCCTTGTCACGTGGCCAAACCATTTAACTGTTGTTTCCTTTTATATTCTATGGCGAGGGCTATTCCTAGTTTTTTTTCTCATTTCTTCATTTCTGATCTTATCTCTCAGACTGTTTCCTGTCATTCGTCTAACACATTTCACATCTGTAGAGGTTATTTTTCTTATTGTTCTTGCATCTAGGGTCCAGGTCTGGCATTGGTAGCACAACGTTGGGATGAAGATTGTATTGTATAGTGCTCGTTTTGCCCCCAGAGTTATTTACTTGTTGGACAATAGTGGTGATAACTGTCCGATGATTTGACAAGCTTTGTTGCATCTTGATTCTTTCTCTGCTGTTTGAGAATTATCGATTGTCATTAGACTTCCTAGGTATTTGAATTCCTCTACTTGTTTTAGTTGTCTGCCTTCTATAGTTATGTTGATGTTCTGTTTATTTTTGGCGACATTCATGACTTCTGTTTGTTGATGTTGATTTTCATGTTGTATTTTGTGCCTGAGATGTTGAGTTTGTTTAAGTGTTCTTATAGGTCTTCTATTGTTTCATGTATTAGTGCTTGATCGTCTGCAAATAAAAGCTCGTTGATCTCCTCTGTCTCTGATGGGTTGGCTAGGTTGCATATATGGTCCATGTATGTAATAAACAGTAGGGGGGATAGTACGCACCCCTGTCTTACACCTGATCTAACTTCGAAGTGGTCTGTGTAGCCTGTTGCTGTTCTGACCCTGCAGCTGCTGTTGACGTAGAGACTTTTAATAATGTTGGTTAGATGTTGGCTTACTCCGTATGTTGTTAGTATCTCCCACAGTTGTTCTCTGTTTACTCTGTCGAATGTTTTTCCTGGTCAATGAAGGCTGTGTATAAGTTTTGATTGTGTTCTGTAGTTTTTTCTACAAGTTGTTTTAATATGAATAGTGCGTCAGTGATTATTATTTATTATATGATTGTATGTCGGGAATTATTATTTATTATATGATTGTATGGCGGGGATTAATATTTATTATATGATTGTATGCCGGGGATTATTATTTATTATATGATTGTATGTCGGGAATTATTATTTATTATATGATTGTATGTCGGGAATTATTATTTTTTATATGATTGTATGTCGGAGATTATTATTTATTGTATGATTGTATGTCGGAGATTATTATTTATTGTATGATTGTATGATGGGGATTATTATTTATATATATATTATTTAGCTTAAGGAAGCTAAACCTCGTGACTTTTAAATGAAACATTCTGCTCTAACTACATGGTGGAAACAAAAGTCATAGAACACGCAATAGAGAAAAACGAATTCAAAAGTCTGTACCTGCAGGTAATATTCCCTACTGACAAAGTCTTTACTGCAGGTAATATTCCCTACTGACACAAAGTCTGTACTGCAGGTAATATTCCCTACTGACACAAAGTCTGTACTGCAGGTAATATTTCCTACTGACACAAAGTCTTTACTGCAGGTAATATTTCCTACTGACACAAAGTCTTTACTGCAGGTAATATTCCCTACTGACACAAAGTCTGTACTGCAGGTAATATTCCCTACTGACACAAAGTCTTTACTGCAGGTAATATTCCCTACTGACACAAAGTCTTTACTGCAGGTAGTATTCCCTACTGACACAAAGTCTTTACTGCAGGTAATATTTCCTACTGACACAAAGTCTTTACTGCAGGTAATATTTCCTACTGACACAAAGTCTTTACTGCAGGTAATATTTCCTACTGACACAAAGTCTTTACTGCAGGTAATATTTCCTACTGACACAAAGTCTGTGGAAGGAACACTGGCCAACATAAAAAAACATCTAAGTTAAATTGTTTGGAAGTCCAAAAGAAATATCAAACATAGCAACATAAATATAGAAAAACCGGAAATGCTTTTGTTGACTTAAATCAGACCGCGATCGAAAATAATTATGAAAAGAAACATTCGTACTCTAGAACTTTCGAAGTAGTTCACTGTACTGTGTAACGCACATTTGTATTAGAAGTGCATGAACAATTACAATTTACTAAGTACATGTATTGTAGATCATATCTTGTCCCGTCGTTTATGCTCTCTCTCTCTCTCTCTCTCTCTCTCTCTCACACACACACAGTCTCTCATTTTTCTATCAAGCTATGTCCTTTTCCCTTTGCCAGGACGCAGCTGGAAGTCCTCTCCAAAGTTGTTCTGGTGTGCACAGTTTAAGTTGTACTCTTATGTCTCTGTTGTTGTGCCATGTCATGTTTGACCTCGAAGTATGGCATGGGTGTTGCACTCCCGATTTGTTTCTGCGTCTGGGACCCTATTCAAAAGTGGCACCCAACAGAGTGTATTATTACTAGGTAATGAAGGGGGCAAGAGGGACGCCAAAGACGAGGTGGATAGACGGAATCAAAATTATATTCAAGAACACAAATATCTAACAGCGCCCAGATACTCTCAGAAACAATACTACAACTAAATGGGAAGTAGCTTGGAAAACAAGCAATGTGGCATATACAGATACGAGATTATATTTATATATTACTTTTCTTCTCCTGCGGTGCTTCAAGGCAATAGCAGATGGACAAAAGAGAAAGAAAGAAAGTGAAGGTGGCTAAGGAAAATGTTGAACTCTGTTCACACGGTTACATGATGCCCAAATGTGGTGACAAAATAATCTTTCTAAACACATAATCCTTACATGTTTTGAATTTCTACAAACACAGAAATGCTTCAAACATAGTATCCTCCATACAACCGGTTAGAAAAAACAAAACTATTGAAAACATGAAGCAGATGTACAGAAGAAGAAATCTTATAACAAAGTACACAACCAGCACCTGACCTTGACCGTTCACGTCAGACACGAAAATCCCTTGGTTCTGGCAGAAGGGGCAGCTCCAGACAAATTAGTCTCCGTGAGAGTTCATCTGCAGAAATCCAAAACAAGGCCTGGGATTACAAAGTTGAGCACCTGATTATTGTCGGCTTAGCGTCATCGGGTCATTTACACGGTCAATTATTTTAGTTTCATTCACCGTTTCTGTCTCCATGCTAATCCACCACTTTACGTGTAATCTATTTTTGTTCATAATATAGCCAATCCTATAGTTTACACAAATGATTCCACCGCTGCCCACTAAATTAGTTGCATTACAAAACACTAATGTCATCAATATTTTCTCATGAACAAAAAATAAAAGAGTTCCAGTAGAGAGACCACACAAAAATGTCCTATTCAATCCACTAATGTACTTTACAAAACTCTGCTGCTCCACTTTTACACAATCGTATTAAATTACTCTGAAGCAATCTACTCTGATCTATTTGTACATCTGTAATATTGTTATGGTTGAAGTTAGTCGAAGGCCCCGGTATCACTGCAACTGAATTAAAATCCATAATTGCTCAACCGCCCAGTGGAATCATCCAAATTAAAATCCATAATTGCTCAACCGCCCAGTGGAATCATCCAAATTAAAATCCATCTCATTGAATGATCAAAACAAAGAAAGGCAGTTGCAGAGCCCATCATAGCAGCTGCAGCACACGCCAAAAGATATAAATGGCGGAACCGAAAATGAACGCAGCTGAACTGTCCTTCGTCATACGATATCATCATTCATTGCAAACAATCGGAATATCGAAATGGTTTCCTGATGAAAAACACAGCTCACGGTATGCACAGAACACTTAACTCAGTAGCTCCTGCAGCAACAGGACTTGGAAAATGAGGGAACTACAACAAGGAACACTTTTTTGACTGAGCCTTAATGGTTCCTGTCGTCTATCCGCCATATTGACCGGAAGTCAATCTGTAATATTGTCCAATAATGTTGTGTCTTCACTCCATCCACATATTTATGTCTACTATTATCATCTTATGCCGTCTCCTAATTAAAGTTTTGCTACCACAAAGCGCAATTTCACCATCTCTCTTGCTTTGTTGCTACACTACACACTCTTATAACATCTCGTGCCTACCTCTAGATGTTTTCAGTCCATTCTAATCTTTGTTTATCTCACCTCGTTCACTGTGTACTTTCCCATTCCAAGATAACTTTCGGTAAGTTATTGTGTCTTTTTGCGTATCCTAGACATTTCATTTCTTTTATTCTAATTATTCGAATGGGCATGTTGTTACACGATTCTTTCTTCATTTTCAGCTGTTTTAAAAATTCATTATCCGTTTTCTTCTTTGTCCACCCAATTATTTCCACTCTTCTGTAAATCCATGTTTCATAGGCTTCCGTTTTGTTCTCATTGAACAACCGTCCATCTTGACCATACAAGTGACATTTTAATATTTGCTATTTGTTATGTTTCACTAATATGTGGTTACTGGGGCCCTGACCACGGCCAAAGGAGAGAAGAACAAGGTCACTGTCAGATGCCATGTTACCTGCCATTTGTGAGTAGTTTACTGCGCTCAACTCAGCGACTTGGCTCCTAACAGGGAAGCTGAGCTGTATGCAGTTGTCCGTTGTTCAATGAGGATGATCCGTCGAGTAAACTAAACTAAACTAAACTAAACTAAACTAGACTAGAAGACTAGACTAGACTAGACTAGACTAGACTAGACTAGACTAGACTAGACTAGACTAGACTAGACTAGACTAGACTAGACTAAACTAAACACTAATGTAGCCTCTAATATGAGTCCATTTACATATTTGTATTACGTCCCACTAACGTAATCCTTACTCTTTATAACAGAACATTTAAAGATTTATAAGGAAGGGTTGAATGGGAATGAATGGCCTCAAGATATAACATCGGCCTCTGGTCAAGGTCATATGTTTGAATCCTGCCGAGGTGGTGAGAATTGTTCGCTTCGAATCTGTGGTTTCTTTATGGCTCTACCTTCTTCCTGGCTCTGGGCAGTTAGATTCGATGTCTTGCCCCCTCGGATACCGGCGACAAACAGGAGGACGGTGTGCACTCTGTGATGTGCACTCTGTGATGTGCACTCTGTGATGTGCACTGTGCACGTTAAAAAACCGTTGTCGAAAAAAAGTAGACTAAAAATATTGCAGTCTGGGCAGAGTTTGTTAACCAATTGACAATCTACCGATGCCGGAGAGATATAAATTAGTCGGAAGTGGATGAACGCACAGATATCGCAGATTGTTGTAAACTAGCGACAGATCGTATCTACGCCCACTTAACGAGTCGACAGAAATAAAGACACATGCGTATTACACTTCAACAGTGCAGTGTCTACTCATTTACACATTTGTAATTACAATTCAACAATGCAGTCTTTAATAATTTACACATGTGTATTACACTTCACTTCTATCAACCCTTACGCATGCGTGTGAACGCTGGAAAACAACAAAAGATATAAAAACAAAGTTGAACGCATTCGAAAATAAATGTCTAAGGAAAATACTTGGTATAGCGTGGAACGGATTCAAAACAAACGAGGAAATTAGAGAAATCGCCAATCAACCACTAATATCTTCAGTAATAAAGAAAAGACGATGGTCATATGTTGGACATGTGATGAGAAGAGATAATGACCGAATAGCAAAGCAAGCCCTCATATGGGAAACAACAGGTAAGAGGAAAAGAGGAAGACCCAGAGAAACACTTAGAAGAACATTGATGAGAGAGGCAAGAGCAGCAGGATTCGGCTCCCTCAATGAGATGGAGCTGCTTGTACAGAACAGAGACAAATGGCGAGATTTGATAAAATATCTTTAAAAGAAAACTGCTAGAACAAAAATTCATATAGGAGAAGGAGTATCTTGGTCTACGCCCTATGGGCCGGCTACGCCTCGAAAGGTCAATAGATAGATAGATTACACTTCAACAATGCAGTCTCTACTTATTTACACATTTATTATACAGTTAAATTATCCTTTCATATAGCTCGCTTACACATCTATAATACATCCCATTAATGTAGAGAATGATGTGAGAATTGTCTCCACTTGTTCATTCGCTTACACCGACTACAAGAATCCAAACAACAAACAGAAGATATCTATGAGCTACTCTATTCTCATGATCAAGCCATCAAAGCTTACAACGAAACCGAATAGATCGTCAATGAATGAAGTATGCAAAGCGAATAAGATGACAATAAGCAACTGATAAAGACAGGATCGCGTGGCCGTGCGGATAAAACCACTGTTCCGCTGGCTGAAAAGCCGACGGTCGGTGTTCGAAGCCCGCGGTAGACAGAAATGATTTTTTCTATCGGGGGTGAAATAAAAATCCTGAGTCTCACACGTCGTGGCGACTGCTTGACCAAGCGGCCTTTATTTCTCTGGTCCTATCGCTGCCCCCCGTCATACACCAGCAATGGTACTATGTCACGTAGAGATAGTTTTTAAAGACAGGATCACATTGTTGTAGAACAACACATTATAAACAAGTGACAGATTTCAAATATCTAGGAACAAAATTCTCTGAAGATGACAAAATGGATGAAGAAACATGAACTCGATGTATTTAACCAAATATTGGGACGGCCAGTCCCTATGATACCTGCTCATCTGGAAAGAATGTCAAGAGATCCTCACCAAACAAAATATATTAAAAGATGAGATGGAAGAGGAGACCGTCAGAGATCCAGAGAAAGATGGTCAGATAACATCTAAGAGATGCCACAACACCAGAAGAGCAAGAACTAGAACTTTCTATCTTCCTCTTTACCCAAAGGAATATAAGAGGAAGTGAATAGACAGACAGACAGACAGACAGACAGACAGACAGGACAGACGGACGGACGGACGGACGGACGGATGGATGAATGGATGGATAGAGAGAGAAGAGAGAGAGAAAGAGAGAGAGGGGTAGTTTCTACTTTATTACATTCACACATTTGTGTTACACTCCACTAATGTAATTTCTGCTTTAATCTAGTTACACAAACTTGTAATGCACTTCATTTAGTCTCTTATATAGTCCTCTTACAAACTTGTAATGTACTTTATGTTGTTTATTATATAGTTAAGAATAGCAAAATGTTACATCTTCTCAATATTCCTATATGGTGCAGAAACATGGACATGAAAACAGAACAGAGAATTGAAGCCTTTGAAATTTGGATATATAGAAGAATAGGTAGAGTTGGATGGAAGGAAAAGAAAACAAACGATGAAGTCTTAAAACAACTAAAAATGAAAAGAGAACTACTAAGCACAATTCAAACAAGACAAATGCGATTTTAGGGCCATGTTAAAAGACACAACAGCCTACTAAAAGTAATCCTGGAGGGGAAAATACAAGGTAAAAGAGGCAGAGGCAGACCAAGACTAACATGGACGAGTAACATCAAAAGATGGACAAATCAGCCTATGACAACCTGCACCATCAAAGCAAGAGACAGAGCAGAATGGCGCTCCATGATAGCCAACCTTCGTTGCGGAGACGGCACTCGATGATGATGATTATATAGTCCTCTTACACACTTGTAATGTACTTTAGGTTATCGGGGTAGGGTTCTGCCCTACCAAAGGAGGAGTAAGACGTCTCCTTTCCTCCGCTAGTCTTCGGGACACCACTGGGCAAGGTGGAGCTCCCGTTTAGCCCCCCTATCAGGGTTATGTGAAGCCATTGGAGCAGGTGGTGGATGGTGTTGTGGGAGCAGCCGACAAGTAGTGCCGGTTATGGTCCCCACACCGCGATGGCAGGCAGAGGATCTCATGTATAGAGACAATGGCTGCGATCTCCGACTAGTACAGTCACTGCCAAGAAGGAAAGGAATGGCAAACTACCTTCTTAAATTGCCTGGAATAATCATGACAAGTCACAACCTTCTATTTACAAATGAAAAGACGGTTAGAGGCCACAGAGATGGGATTTCTCAGAAGAATGTTGAAAGTTCCCTGGACAGATAAAAAGACCAATGAGGAAGTTCTCAAAGAGGCCAACACAAAAAGGGAGCTCTTAAAAAACATCAGAAAGAAGCAATCAACATTTTTCGGGCACATCATGAGAAGAGGAAAGTTGGAATAACTGGTTACAACTGGCAAAATAAATGGAAAGAGAGATCGCGGACGACAAAGAGAGAAAATACTGGATAGCTTGGTGTGATGGCATGGAAAACAGTCAACAACAGAACTGATACGATGCACTGTGGATAGAAGATTGTGGAGGGACATGATCGCCCACGCCAACCGGCAGGGTACATTATGATGATTATATAGTCCTCTTACACACTTGTAATGTACTTTATGTAGTCTATTATATAGTCCTCTTACACACTTGTAATGTACTTCATGTAGTCTATTATATAGTCCTCATACACACTTGTAATGTACTTTATGTTGTCTATTATATAGTCCTCATACACACTTGTATGTACTTTATGTAGTCTATTATATAGTCCTCATACACACTTGTAATGTACTTTATGTTGTCTATTATACAGTCCTCTTATACACTTGTAATGTACTTTATGTAGTCTATTATACAGTCCTCTTACACACTTGTAATGTACTTTAATTAGACGCTTATATAGTCCTCTTACACACTTGTAATGTACTTCATGTAGTCTATTATATAGTCCTCTTACACACTTGTAATGTACTTTATGTAGTCTATTATATAGTCCTCTTACACACTTGTAATGTACACATGTGTATTATACTTGACTAATACAAATCTGCTATAGTCCATGTACACATGTGTATTATACTTGACTAATACAAATATGTTATAGTCCATGTACACATGTGTATTATACTTGACTAATACAAATATGTTATAGTCCATGTACACATGTGTATTATACTTGACTCATACAAATCTGCAATAGTCTATTTACACATGGGTATTATACTTCACTAATACAACACTGCTATAGTCCATTTCCACATTTGTATTCTTTCTTCTTTTCTCTTCCTCACTGATTCTGAAAAGGTGTCGTGGTTATATCATTTGTCGTTCTTGAGCTGCTCGAACTGTCTGAATTAGTGATTTTCCTTTGTTGTTACATGTCTCTGTCACTGCATCTATCCATCTTCTTCTAGGTCTTCCTCTTGGTCTTTTTCCACGCATTCTCGAGAAGAACGCCCTTGATGTTGACTGGTGAGGATTCATTCTGACCAGGTGGCTCAACCACTTAAGTTGTTGTTGCTCTATATATTCTTGGCATGGTTTTATTCCTACCATTTTTCTTATGGTTTCATTTGGTATTCTATCTCTTCTTGCGTTGTTTGTTACTTTTCTTAAGCATCGCATCTCACAGGTATTGATTTTTCTTAAATGTGATTTAGAAAGGGTCCATGTTTGACTTTAATAGCACAAAGTTGGTATGAAAATGCTATTTATCATTTGTTGTTTAGCTGCTATAGAAATGTTTGGATGTCTTAGAAATGGTGAAAGCTGGTATGTGATGGCATTTGCTATCAATACTTGGAACATCTGCGGTCTAGGTGATAAAAGCACAGAAATAATTGAATTTATTTTTTAAAAAAGAAATATAAAAATCTTAGGATTAGCGGACACAAGAAAGATAGGTAAAATCATTAAAGAAATACACCAAAGTTACACACATTTGCATTACACTACACAAATACAACTCTACTATAGTCCATTTACACATTTGTATTACACTTCATTAATACAACTATACTATAGTCCATTTACATATGCGTATTACACTACACAAATACAACTCTACTATTGTTCATTTACACACTTGTATTATACTTCTCTAATATAG
>JAVIAB010000050.1:32404429-32477391 GCA_032433765.1 Megaustenia siamemsis
TATAAGAAAAAGGCGGAAACACATCGGTCATAGGCTCAGAATGAATGAAGCTGTGGAACCCATCTGGTAAATGATGTCAAAGTAGACCAAGAGAATCACTACGCATAACAAATAATATAGAAGGCTCAACCATAGGTCTAGGAAACAACCAAGAACTACAAGAACTACAAGAACTAGCAGCAAATCGTCAATCACGGAGAACTACGACTGCCGCTCTAGGTGCTGTCTTCAGCCCGAGAAAAAAATGAATGAATGAATCAGCAAAGAAGAGACGGAGAAATGTTCAGAGAAATTAGAATCATAAAAGGCAATTTTAGACCATCAATTGAAGTAATTAATGACCACAGTGACAACACGCTAACTGAACAAAAGGACATATTGAAAAGATGGAGTGATTACTACACAACAATGTATGAAGATACTTTAAAGCACTCAAATACATCAACAGAAAGTGAGGAAAGAGAACCAGAGTTTCTGTTGAAGTTCGTTTCGTGATAACAAATATGAAGAGAGGGAAGTCGCCAGGAACTGATGATATTCCAGCTGAATTCATCCAAGCTGGAGGGAAGTCGCCAGGAACTGATGATATTCCAGCTGAATTCATCCAAGCTGGAGGGAAGTCGCCAGGAACTGATGATATTCCAGCTGAATTCATCCAAGCTGGAGGGAAGTCGCCAGGAACTGATGATATTCCAGCTGAATTCATCCAAGCTGGAGGGAAGTCGCCATCCAAGCTGGAGGGAAGTCGCCAGGAACTGATGATATTCCAGCTGAATTCATCCAAGCTGGAGGAAGTCGCCAGGAACTGATGATATTCCAGCTGAATTCATCCAAGCTGGAGGGGAGGTCAGCGTTCGTATTTACAATGCGCTGTATGTGTGAAAATCTGGAAAAATACAAACTGGCGAAAAGCCTGGAAAAGATCAGTGCACGTCCCCATTGCAAAGAAAAGGAAATCTGAAGCTGTGTTCCAACTACAGAACTATTGCCGGTAATAAGCCATGCCAGCAAAATACTCTTGCGGATTATCGTGAATAGAATAGCAAGAAAGTTAGAACAAGAACTTAGATAGTCCAAGCAAGCTTCAGACATAGTAGAGGTACCCAGGACCACATCTTTAACACGAGAAACATACTTGAGAAGTGTAGGGTGTACAATATAAAACTGCATACATTTTTTATAGGTATAGCAAGGCCTTTGACTGCCTACAACATCAACAACTGTGGAACATTAGTAAAGATATGTGCTTTCCAACACACCTAATCCAACTTACCGAATCACTATATCACGAACAGAAAACAGCTATCAGAGTAGCGGACAAAACATCAAATTCATTTGAAGTACAAAATGGGGTTAGGCAGAGATGCACCCTCACTCCACACCTGTTCAACATCTATGCTGAGAACATCATGAGACATGTCAGAAATAATGACAGATTTGTGAAGTCGACCCTTTCACAATAAATGGCAACATAATTCCAGAACTAAGATACGCTGATGACACAGTCCTCTTCGCAAACAGTGCAGAAGGATTACAAGAAACAAATGAGTGTGTTAAAAAAACACAGTCAAAATCAAAACTCCTATATAAACATATAGAAAACTAAGATAATGTTCATTGACAAAACAAAAAGGCAACACAAAATCATCATCAACAGTGAAGAACTTGAAATTGTAACAAACTATGAATATCTGGGATCTGTAGTAACTAACAATGGAGACTGCTAGAAAGAGATCCAAAGAAGATTAGCAATAGCAACACAAAAATTAGACGTCACGAAGAACATGTGGCACAATAGCAGCAGGCAGTAAAATGACTGAGGACATGTATCCTCTCGATAGCAACATTCAGTTGTGAATCATGGACAATCTCGCAAACAGCAACAAAAAAAAAAAAAAAAAAAAAAAATTCTTTAGAAACAAAATGCTAAAGAAAAATCCTTAAAATACTTTGGATAATGAAAAAGAGCAATGAAATTATATTAAGAGATTTGAACATTAAAAAGAACTGGCTTATAAACACCATACTACAGAGGAAATTAAAATACCATGACCACGTCAAAAGATACACCTGGCAGGAAAGAACAATAATGGAAGATATGGTTCCTGAGCGATGTATCAGGACAGAGCAAGAAGAAGGTGGTTTCGTGACATCAAGGAGACCTTGAACATGACGACAGAAGGAGTGGGAGATCTGGCTAGAGACAGATTACTTCAGACAGGCTGTAGTGAATGCAACGTTCTGCAAAGGACGTGCGACCTGGTGCTAAAGCACTTAAGATTTGCCAGAGCACGTTACGACCCTTTTGCTTGTAATGTTTACCGCAGAAAGTATACATCATCATGTGCCATACCGGTTGGCGGAGGCGATCGTGTCCTTCCACAATCTTCTATCTACAGTGCATCGTATCAGTTCTGTTGTTGACTGTTTTCCATTCCATGACACCAAGCTATCCAGTATTTTCTCTCTTTGTCGTCCGCGATCTCTCTTTCCTTTTATTTTGCCAGTTGTAACCAAGTATTCCAACTTTCCTCTTCTTATGATGTGCCCAAAAAATGTTGATTGCTTCGTTCTGATGTTTTTTAAGAGCTCCCTTTTTGTGTTGGCCTCTTTGAGAACTTTCTCATTGGTTTTCTTAGCTATCCAGGGAACTTTCAACATTCTTCTGAGAAATCCCATTTCTGTGACCTCTAATCGTCTTTTCATTTGTGTGTCTATTGTCCATGATTCGCTTCAGTAGTATACTGCAGTATACATCAGAACTAGTAAAAAAAATGCAGTACAGAACTAGTGGAACAAATTTTCGACAGAACAAGTGAACCAAACTTAAGACAGATTTAGTGGTTGAAGTTTACAACAGGACTATTGAATGAAGTGTATGACAGAATTAGTAGATAAAGCTAGTGAGTGAAGTTAATGACAGAACTAGTGGTCCAAGTTCACAGCAGCAACGGTGAAGGTAATTCAAGAACATCGCTGGTGAGCATGTTCATGAAAGAACTAGCACCGCAAATTCTCGACAGAACTAGTGGTCCAAGTTCACGACAGAAGTAATCGTGCAATTACACGACAGAACTTGCGAAGGAATTTTAGGACATAGCTGGTGGCACATGTTCATGAAAGAACTAATGTAGCAAGTTCACTCTAGCTACAGTGAAGCGTGTTCACAACAGAACACGTTATATAAAGTTAAGACAATACCAGTGATGCAAATTCACGACAAGTTGGTTTATTTGTTTGTTTGTTTATTTGTTTGTTTATTTGTTTGTTTGTTTGTTTATTTATTTGTTTGTTTATTTGTTTGTTAATTTATTTGTTTGTTTATTTGTTTGTTTATTTGTTTGTTAATTTATTTGTTTGTTTATTTGTTTATTAATTTGTTTGCTTATTTGTTTGTGTATTTATTTGTGTGTTTGTTTGTTTATTTGTTTGTCCATTTGTTTGATTATTTGTGTGTCCATTTGTTTGTTTATTTGTTTGTTTATTTGTTTGTTTGTTTATTTGTTTGTCCATTTGTTTGATTATTTGTTTGTTTATTTGTTTCTCCATTTGTTTCTTTATTTGTTTGTTTACTTGTTTGTCCATTTGTTTAATTATTTGTTTGTTTGTTTATTTGTTTGTTTGCGTGCGTCAAGTTTATGTCTCTAGCGAAGTTCAAGGTAACTGAATTTTGCGGGAATATTAATTTTTCCTATTTTTTTCCCAGCCGTTTGCTCATGTGTCCCCTGCCTTACAGGCAGATACTCTCCGACTTCATAGGTACCTTAATTTTTTTAATCGTCAAGAGTATAGTTTTGATATTTTGGTGTAGACCTCTACTTGTCATAAATTTTGCCCTGGCAGCGGCTATTTTTATCCTACTCTTTTCTATTTCAAACTATCAAGGTTTTTTTTTTCATATGCAGATTGCACACGGGACCATCCCATTGTCTTTAGACCATCCACACACCTTTTTTTTCCCGAGACACTAATTACCAACACAAATGAGGGACATACATCAAACGCAGGCATACAAATGATTATGTTAGAGCACATAAACAGAGCTTTCCCAATGTGTTTTTTTCCCTTACGCAATAATTAGTCCTTTCAAATATTTGAAAACCAAGAGAAGAAGAGAAAATTGTTCCCTGCTTGTTTTCTCATGGAAAAACTGGTCTAATTACTCTTCGGTTTGCCAAATTGATAAAAAAAGACAATATTCCTTTTTATTATTAGGCAGTTATTTTGATAGAACGTCTGGCCTCACTACATCAGTCATGGCTGTCGAAAGTGAAGAAAACGAAAATAACAATGATACAATACATTGCACAACATGTTGTCACATAAGGATATTTTTTTTTAAATATTCAAATAGAAAATAAATTGTAGTACATTCAGGGTGCCTACAGAAACAATACTTGATTTCATAATCAAGTACCGGGTCTGCTGGCGTAGGTGATCATGTCTCTCCACAACTTTTGATCTAGACCTTTATTTATCATTTCTGTTGTTGTCTTTCTGTCAAGCCATTCTCTCAAGCTGTCTGGTATCTTTTCTCTTTACTTCCCTCTATCTCTTCGTCCCTCAATATTCCCAGTTGCTACAATATATTCAAGTTGTTCTCTTCTCATTACATGGCCAAAAATGATGATTGTCTCTTCCTAATATTGGAAATTAGCTCTCTTTTTGCTTTGACCTCTTTCAGAAGGTCTTCATTACTCTTCTTAGTTGCCCTGGTATTCTCAACATTCTTTGTAAAACCACATTTCTACAGACTCCAGTGATTTTCTTATCTGTTGTCCTATTGTCCATGATTCACGTCCATATGTTAAGACTGGCTCTACATAACATTTAAGAACTCATTTTTCTTGTTTCCTTGATTTCAAGTTGTTATAAAATCAAAACTTTTATGTTTATAAATATGGTGACGTCATATACATTAATTCAAACATGTTTTTTTTTTCCTGTCCAATCGCACTGGAATTTCGGTGTCGGCAAATTTCTCAATGAGCACCTGCAAAACAGACGCATTGGCCGAGGAACGACCAGGTGTTCTGCAAGTGGTCCCGGAGATCACCAGATTTAACATTTTTTGAGACTTCGGGGGCACGTGAATGGCAAAGTGTATGTACATCCACTAACCCCAACCCTGGATAATCTGCAGAAATGCTTTACTGAAGTTGTAAACTCGATCACACCGAATGTATCACACGGTCTAGTCCGAGCTAGATGATAGCGTCGATATTTACCGAGTAACGGCTGGGGCGCACACATCGAGTATATGTATTTTACCGACACCACATAAAACTTTATGAGCTGATGCAACTGTAGCCACTGATGCATGAGTAGAGCACAACAAGTTTTAATTTTGTAGCTACTTGAAATCAAGAAGTGTTTTGTGGACACCCTGTACAGTTAAAAACAAAATGCCAATGCATAAAAATAAAAAATTTAAATGGAAATGGGTCATAAATATTTGTCTAAGAGTAACGTCGATACAAAATATTTTAAAATGTGTAAAACGTAAAGACGTTTCTTCTTCTTTCCTTCCTGGTTTGCCTTTCTACGTGGGGGGTGGTGGGGGGGGTGTGGGAGGAGAGAATTATAATTTACGGTTGTTTGCTCTTCTGTTCGCCTCTCCTACTGTTATGTTTCCTAGCGTTTCTAATATTCCATTAATCCATCTTTTGCTCTTCTGTTCGCCTCTGCTGCTGTTATGTTTCCTAGAGTTTCTAATATTCCATCAATCAATCTTTTGCTTTCCTGTTCGCCTCTGCTGCTGCTATGTTTCCTAGAGTTTCTATTATTCCATCAATCCATCTTTTTCATGATCGGCCCTTGGGTCTGGTGTTTTCGCAATGTTTATTGAAGGCTCATCGTGTTGTATTTTTATCTTGCTCCTTTTCATGTGGCCGAACCATTTTATTTGTTGTTTCTTTATTTAAAGGTTATTTTTCTAATTGTTCTTGAATCTAGGGTCCAGGACTGGCATTGGTAGCACAATGATGATATGAAGATTGTATTGTAAAGTGCCCGTTTTGCCTCCAGAGTTATTTCCTTGTTGGACAATAGTGGTGAAAGCTGTCCAATGATTTGACAAACTGTTGCATTGTGAGTTTATTTCTGTTGTTTGTGAATTGTCGTTTGTCACTAGACTTCCGAGATATTTAAATTCCTCTACTTGTTCTGCCATCCATCGTTATGTTGCTATTCTGTTTCACTTTTTTGCGATATTCATGACTTCGGTCGATACTCCTGACTCTGTAAAGACGTTATAAAACGATAAAAACGATCGTAAAAGAACCAAAATCGGCACTTAGCCAGTAAGTTGTACGTGTACGTGTATGTGTATTAGTGTATGTATGTGTGTTTCTGTTTATTATTCACTGATCCTCCCACACACATATTATGACATTTTACATCTTTTACTACTACTACTACTATTACTATTACTAGTACTAACACAACCATTACTACTATTATTACTAGTACTATCACAACCACTACTAATATTACTACTTCTACTACTATTACTACCTCTACTACTATTACTACTTCTACTACTACAACTACTCCTACTACTACTTCTATTACTACTACTACATCTACTACTGTTACATCTACTACTACTACAACAACTTCTACTACTACAACTATTTCTACTACTACAACTACTTCTACTACTACAACTACTTCTACTACTACAACTACTTCTACTACTATTACATCTACTACTACTACAACTACTTCTACTACTATTACATCTACTACTACTACAACTACTTCTACTACTATTACATCTACTACTACTACAACTACTTCTACTACTATTACTACTTCTACTACTACAACTACTTCTACTACTACAACTACTTCTACTACTATTACATCTACTACTACTACAACTACTTCTACTACTACAACTACTTCTACTACTACAACTACTTCTACTACTATTACATCTACTACTACTACAACTACTTCTACTACTATTACATCTACTACTACTACAACTACTTCTACTACTATTACATCTACTACTACTACAACTACTTCTACTACTATTACATCTACTACTACAACTACTTCTACTACTACAACTACTTCTACTACTACAACTACCTCTACTACTACAACTACTTCTACTACTATTACTACTTCTACTACTATTACATCTACTACTACTACAACTACTTCTACTACTATTACATCTACTACTACTACAACTACTTCTACTACTATTACATCTACTACTACTACAACTACTTCTACTACTATTACATCTACTACTACTACAACTACTTCTACTACTACAACTACTTCTACTACTATTACATCTACTACTACTACAACTACTTCTACTACTACAACTACTTCTACTACTATTACATCTACTACTACTACAACTACTTCTACTACTACAACTACTTCTACTACTACAACTACTTCTACTACCACATTTACTATTACTATTAATACTATCACTACTTTTACTACAACGTCTACTACTGCTACTTCATTGCTGCAGTATGCTTTTTACGCTTTTACCGGTCAGAGGTTCATACTTCCTCTTGGGATCGCTTCACAAGGCTTTGACTAAAGCTTTAGTTAAAATATGTCTGGATCGCTTCACAAGGCTTTGACTAAAGCTTTAGTTAAAATATGTCTGGATCGCTTCACAAGGCTTGACTAAAGCTTTAGTTAAAATATGTCTGGATCGCTTCACAAGGCTTGACTAAAGCTGAGTTAAAATTTGTCTGGATCGCTTCACAGGGCTTTGACTAAAGCTGAGTTAAAATAGGACTAGGGGGCTGGTTAGTCTAGAGGTACGGCATGAAAGATCCGAGTTCAAAACCCACTAGAACAGCCCAGGCAATATTGTCAGTAGAAACAAGCCCACTAGAACAGCCCAGGTAATATTGTCAGTAGAAAACAAGCCCACGCCGTGCTGGGGAGTTCGTGGACATGGGCCAGGGCTCTTTACGGCTTTTCTCGAGATTCTCCAGAGATACCGGAGCACTTACGGGTTCGTACGGCGTGCAGTGATGACGAACAACAAGCAAGAACAAACAATTATGTTAATTGTATTGCTTATGTTTGTTGCCTTGTCATACTGACGAAGACTTGTGACCGAAACGTTTATAATTGTGTACTGTCTTCTTTTTATAGTAAAGCTGCTTAATACAATGCTATATTTAATGTGTCCACCTTTCACCCAGCTTTAATCTGACCTTGCACGATATAGTTGGGACTGTATCTCCATTAACTCAAATATATCCCCTTCCTTTGTACCAAACAATCTTCATACCAACGTTGTGCTACCAATGGCAGTCCTGGATCCTAAATGCAAGAACAACAAGAACAATAACCTCTGCTGAAATTAAATGTGTTAGACGAGTGACAGGAAACAGTCTGAGAGATAAGATCAGAAATGAAGAACTGAGAAAAAAAGCTAGGAATAACCCCCGCCATAGAATATATAAAGAAACAACAGATAAAATGGTTTGGCTACGTGACAAGGTAGAAAGATCAAAACACAACGAGCCTTCAATAAACGTTACGAGAATACCAGACACAAGGGTCGACCACGAAAAAGATGGATTGATGGAACACTAGGTCACTGGTCACAAGAAGACAGCCATGAGTCACTTGACACTCTCAGCCCACGGTAATGTCTCGCGTCTTTCATTGAACAGGTATGATTTTCAACTTGTTTTAGAGTGACTAAATCACTAATTATGACGATTACAAGAAAATACCATCTACAGCTTTGTCCAACCTATAGACCATCAGACATATTCCGTTCATGGTCCATGCCGAGAAGTCTCTCTCTAACCCTTGATCTCGTGAACTGTCCAACAGCTCCACAATTACTATTTTTTCCACCGTGCTACACCGTTCAGCATTTTTTCCCTATGTCTGCCTGTCTCTCTCACCTTCTATTTTTCTTGTTGTTATTAATTATTCCAACCCGCCTCTCCTCTATACATGTCATGTAGGTCTATAGTATCGGTCATATAAGTCATGCAAATAAAATCATGCTTCAACTTTTGTTCAGTTAATGTAGTCAGCAAATGGAAGCAACAATCGTTAAATAAGAAGTCAGCTGCTACACAGGCTTAATCACAACAGGAAAAGGTGTCCATTACAAAAGTTCACGAAATAAAAATTATACATATCAGGACGTTTTTCTTTCAAAAGAGCATTTGACAGTTTGGCATCTGATTGATTGATAGCTATGAGATTATATGTTATTGACAATAACAATCAACAAATGATTATGAACCAGTAAGGGCTCCAGACAAAAAAATGGAGATAAAAGCATAAAATTGCGAAGCTGCAATAAAGTTGAATGTGAAGGAGAAATGGAAAGAGAAATAGAAACGATGGTGTGGTTCAAGCTTTGCGTTGTGCTTCTTTCTCGTACTGGTTGGGAATTAATGTTTTGGATGCTTCATTATGAGTTAGCTTTGTAGGATTAATTTTATTTACTCACATATTTGTGTGTGTGTTGTTTGTGTGTTCCTGCTGAAGGCCTATTGTGCCGCAACATCGTTCTAAGTTTGTGTCGTCTATCAGTTACGTAAAGCTTTAATTATACCATTTTGTTCTATTTTTTTCATTTCTCCTTCTGATTATGAGTAACCACAAAACTTCGTCAAGTTCAAATATGATAAATGGAAACCTGAATGGTTTCAACCCAATGTGCTAGCCAGACAAAGATGTTTGCTTTAAGCTGCTTTCTTCCACATGTTCTTTGAGCACATTCCGACTGTGGTCTTTAACGTCTGTGAGCCTACAACCAGAAGTGAGTTGATACTTATTTCGCAGACCGACGGTTGCACTGTTCTTCAAGTAACGCCTAGCTTGTTGCCTTCGCGGCACGGCTTTTACATCAATATCATTGCATTTATTTTATTTGCTTTTTTTTAAAATTGCAACGAAAAATAAAATAAAAATCCTCTGACCAAAATTGCCTCGCGGCATATAGCGCACATTTCCCAGCCACAAAGTAAACCCCAGAGATATCCCTAAATTATGAGAACTGTCAAAATAACACATTTTTTATGTTAAAACTAAAACGAGTTGAAGACTTAATTCTCTGTTTAAATTAGCAGGGATGACTCAACCATCGCCAACTATAAAACTAAGCCTGAGGCTGAAAATGAAATCCCAAAACACCCCACTAACGTGACGTGTTCGGCTACAGAAGTTATAGACGGATGACTTCCTTCTACCTACAACCGCCCTCCTCGCAAACCTGAAAGCGTCACGTGAGCTGGGTTTTCCTGGATTTCCCTTTCAGCCCTCAGGCATACTGCTATAGATGGCGATGGCTCAACTATGAGGCTAAGAACAAGAAAACCCTACACGACACAGTGGGGAATCGCCAGACTCGGAAAAAAATAAAGTAAAAGTAAAGTACCCCCGTCACGCCAAGTGGCGTATAGGGAATTATGGTGTTAGTGACCCTATATTTTACAGACCTTCAGCACATGATTTTTGGGGTACTGTGGTCGGTATTACGCCCGTGCTGCTTTACTTTCCCAGAAGAAAATCCGGTACCCATTTAAGGCTGGGTGAACCCGGAAGCCGTCGGTTGGGATCGAACCCTACCCCTTGTCCTTTGTAGTCCAGTTCACTAACCACTGAGCTATCGCGGCTCCCTCACCAAACTCGGAAGGTTATGATTTATACTCATTGTGCCGTCTTCGGCCAAGCTAACTTTTGGGTTTTAATCAATAAAGAAGGTTCGACTATGGAGTTAAGAACAAATCAAGACCTAGAGGCGAATTGCCCGGCATGAGGAGTTATAACTTTTCATTTGTTAACGTCTTCAGCCCGAGAGGGATTAATGCTTGAGTTTGATTGTATCTGGTACCACTTCTAATCTTGAGATACCACCAAGAATGTGCAAACCAAACTGCGGTCAGATTACAATTACTCTGACAAGATAGGATATCATGATAGATGTTTACAAATCGATTATTACCCTCCATTTCAACGTCCGTCTTAACAAATGTTTGTTGTTGCCCATCTTAACAAATGTTTGTTGTTGCCCATCTTAACAAATATTTGTTGTTGCCTATCTAACAAATATTTGTTGTTGCCCATCTTAACAAATATTTGTTGTTCCCCATCTTAACAAATATTTGTTGTTGCCTATCTAACAAATATTTGTTGTTGCCCATCTTAACAAATATTTGTTGTTGCCTATCTTAACAAATGTTTGTTGTTGCCCATCTTAACAAATATTTGTTGTTGCCTATCTTAACAAATATTTGTTGTTGCCTATCTTAACAAATGTTTGTTGTTGCCTATCTAACAAATATTTGTTGTTGCCCATCTTAACAAATATTTGTTGTTGCCTATCTAACAAATATTTGTTGTTGCCCATCTTAACAAATATTTGTTGTTGCCTATCTAACAAATATTTGTTGTTGCCCACCTTAACAAATATTTGTTGTTGCCCATCTTAACAAATATTTGTTGTTGCCTATCTTAACAAATATTTGTTGTTGCCCATCTTAACAAATATTTGTTGTTGCCTATCTTAACAAATGTTTGTTGTTGCCCATCTTAACAAATATTTGTTGTTGCCTATCTTAACAAATATTTGTTGTTGCCCATCTTAACAAATATTTGTTGTTGCCCATCTTAACAAATATTTGTTGTTGCCCAACTTAACAAATATTTGTTGTTGCCTATCTTACAAATATTTGTTGTTGCCTATCTAACAAATATTTGTTGTTGCTATCTTAACAAATGTTTGTTGTTGCCCATCTTAACAAATATTTGTTGTTGCCCATTTTAACAAATAGGGAGCCGAGATAGCTCAGTGGTTAGTGAACTGGACAACAAAGGACAAAAGGTAGGGTTCGATCCCAACCGACGGCTACCGGGTTCACCCAGCCTTAAATGGGTACCGAATTTTTTCTGGGAAGTAAGCGTCACGGAGGTAATACCGACCACATTACCCCAAAAATTATGTGCTGAAGGTCTGTAAAATTTATGGTCACTAACACCATTTTCCCTATACGCCACTTGGCGTGACGGGGCACTAACACCATGTTCCCTATACGCCACTTGGCGTGACGGGGGCTCTTTACTTCACCTTAAATCTTAACAAATGTTCATCGTTGCCCAGCTCAAACTCCAGAACATATCCTATAGGAATGCAAAACTCTCGACACACTAACACAAATATGGTCCACAGAAGCAACCCTGCGCGACAAGCTACCTTTAGTAACCATTGAAGACCTCAAAACGCACCGTCTTGTTCGTGATCCAAGATGGTCTAAACGTCTAATTGCGTAGCACTAGCTGATCGCTCAACAAGAACGTTAATCCACTTATGGACTTGTGAAACATATACATTAACAACAAAATCGTATAAAATCATAACGAAAAATGTAAGTACTTGAGAGGCGATTTTCAGTAAACATCCCATACTTTCTTTGTCATTTCCCTCTTGGGCCAAAGATAGTACATTGGTCGGAAGTTATAGCTGTCCACGATTGACTATTTGCTGCTAGTTATTGTAGGTCTTGATTGTTTCATAGACCCATGGTTGAGCTTTCCTTAGTTAATGTTGCGCGTAGTGTTTCTCTTTGTTTTCTTTAGCCTATAGTTCCACAAGAAAATCACTAGAGTCAGTGGAAATGTGGTTTTACAGAAGAATATTGAGAATACCATGGACAACTAAGAAGAGTAATGAAGACGTTCTAAAAGAGGTCAAAGCAAAAAGAGAACTAATTTACAATATTAGGAAGAAACAATGATCATTTTTTGGCCTAGTAATGAGAAGAGAACAACAGAAATATATTGTAACAACTGGGAAAATTGTGGAACGAAGAGATAAGGGGAAGCAAAGAGAAAAAAATACCGGACAGCTTAAGAGAATGGCTTGGCGGAAGGTCAAAAGCAGAAATGATAAATAACTGTCGAGATCGAAAGTTGTGGAGAGACATGATCACCTACGCCAGCAGGCCCGGTACTTGATGATGATGATGATAGTTCCACATGAATGCCTGATGTGGAAGCCTTTCTTCATTCATTCTCATCACATGACCCATCTATTTTTAACGCCCTCTTCTGTTAAATATCGACACGTTTAGTTGCTTACTTTCGTCTCTTATCAGCTCGTTGAAATGTATTCACATGTTCCTTCACATTCTTCACAGACATTTGTTTTACACCATATTCCCTTATCAGCTCGTTGAAATGTATTCACATGTTCCTTCACATTCTTCACAGACATTTGTTTTACACCATATTCCCTTATCAGCTTGTTGAAATGTATTCACATATTTCTTCACATTCTTCATAGACATTTGTTTTATTTGTGAACTCCCATGGTATATGGTGGATAGGCGGCAGGAACCATTGAAGGCTATGTCTGAAAAGTGTTCCTTCTTGCAGTTTCCTCATATTCCAAGTCCGGCTTGTTGCAGGAGCTACTGAGTTAAGTGCTCTGTGCACACCGTGAGCTGTGTGTCTCATCCGTTTTGATCCTGATTCGATATTCCGCTTGTTTACGATGAATGATGATATCGTATGACAGGGAACAGTTGGCTGTGGTCACTTTCTGCGCGGTTGCGCCTTATGTCTTTTGGCGTGTGCTGAGACTGCTACGATGGGGACTACAGTTACCTTTCTTTGTTTGGGAGATGAGTTAGTAATTCGGATGATTCCACTGGCACGGGCGGTTGAGCAATTATGGATTTTAATTCGTTTGCTGTGATACCGAGGCCTTCCATAACCAATAATAACCAATATGTTTTACACCATATTCCCTTATCAGCTTGTTGAAATGCATTCACTGCAACATGTTCCTTCACATTCTTCACAGACATTTGTTTTCAAAGGCATTGATTTGCTACCTAAATCTGAGTTGATTTCCAGCTTTCACATCCATACTTAGCGCGTGTATCAACATGGGGTTGAACAATCTCAGTTTTGTTCGTTTACTGAGTACTCTGACAGTTTCTCAACAAATCGTTTGTCTGTCCTTAAGACGTATATCCCATTTGTAGGGCGCGCAGCGAGTTTTCTATAGACCCTGAAAATAAAGGTCGCGTGCTCAGTGCAGTCGCCACAAGGTGTTCGCCTTATAGTTTTTATTGAAATCCCTCAGCTCCCCCCCCCTTTTTTTTCTCTCTTGGCTCCCCACTCTTCTCCCCCTCCCAAGGAAGAAGAAGAAGAGAAGGAACTTGTTGGGGTATGCCATAATATGACACCGCAGTTAAATTAGTTGGGAAAAGACGGATCGCCAGTTCTGCAATCAACAAGCCATGGAAGAGGTGAACTCACTGATGGTGATGGCTGTATGTAATGTTTGACTGATAGCTCAGACTGACTTTTCCAGGAATGATTACTCAATTAGCTGATAGTTGGGATTGACATTTTGACGGGGATGATTTATTTATTTATTTTTTTAAGTCTCTGGATTGATTTATTTCCCTGTAGACTGATAACATACCTTCAGACCATGTATAAGAGGGCCCGAGGAACATTTTCTTAACTATTCAGTGCTACCGCTACTACGACAGCTGTCAATCATTCTGTCGCTGCTTGTTATGTCGATCAATTTAATGTGACATTTCAATCTGCTAAGATTTACCCAAATGTCGATGTCAGCTGTCATGACAACGTCCTAGATGCATAGTCAGACTTTATGTAAGCTAGAAAGGGGGAAAGGGGGGGGGGGAAGTCACACTTTTTAAAAAAAACATGACTATGTTATTCTTTTACCACACAAATACGGGCGCGTATACATATGCAATACTTACATACATCAACAATCACAAACACGGGTTCGTATACATATACAATACTTACATACATCAACAATCACAAAACACGGGCGCGTATACATATACAATACTTACAAACATCATCAATTACAAACACACGATCTTCAAAGTTTTACAACACAAACCACATAGTCTGTTGTTAACAGCATTCGTTTGTATATTCAACTGATTCCTTTTTTTGTTTCTGGCTGTTGTTGCTGTTATGGATCCTGAAGCCTGTGAGTTGACGCCCTTCGGCCCAATGCCATATAGTGATATATGCAGGTATTTCTGATGTCCCTTGTAGTTTCGTACAAGGTGTTCCATTTATCAGGTCTTTGAGGAAGTAGAGTTGCTCTGATGTCAATGAGCTTTGAACATTCAGTAAAGTGATGTTCTATTGTTTCATGTTGGTGTTCACAGAGTGAACAAGCTGGAGTTAGCTTTTGTTTTTGTTGTAGACTATTGATGTGGTTGTTCAGTGGTACATTGCCGGTTCTCAGTCTGAAGATGGTGGTTTGATCTCTTATTTTTAAGTTGTTAATGTTGCCATGGGGGTTTGGCTTTGACATATATTTAAACAGATCTCTCCCTGTTTTTTTCCCCATGGCCCATCCATTCACACAATCTTCTCTACTGTTGTTGTTTATGATTCGTTAGGCTGTGTTTAATGAAACGGCCATGTTAAAATGTGTCTGCCTGGATCCTCTCTTATCTGACGTATCATTTTCTGGTGTGTTGGAGTGTCCGTTGATCCATTGCATCAGTAGCCTTATATTGTATGTGCTAATGAGGTTATCAATGTCTATGGTGAGCTGTGTGAGTTCTGGTTTGTTTATGTTACTTCCTAGCGCCTGCAGAGCTGATTTGGAATCAGTAAATATGACTATATTTCTTTTCTTTGATGGTATATTATCAAAAACAGTATTCAGATGATGCACTGATGTTTCTAAGACTGTTATTTCTACTTCTAAATTGTTGCAGACTTCATCACATGAGCCACATAGTTCTTCTCCTGTTCCATCTGGATAGTGTATCACAATTTCATATCTAGCTTTTATAGATGCCTTTGTGGCTACACCATCAGCGTGTGCAATTGTACGTGTATCCAGTCATTTGGATAACTATCGATGGATTTCCTTGCGGCAATTGTTATTAATACTGGGTCAGCATTTTTATTTATTCTACCATATATTTCTGTCCATTTTTATCTATTCTACTATATATTTCTGTCCATTTTTATTTATTCTACCATATATTTCTGTCCATTTTTATCTATTCTACCATATATTTCTGTCCATTGTTATTTATTCTACCATATATTTCTGTCCATTTTTATTTATTCTACCATATATTACTGTCCATTTTTATTTATTCTACCATATATTACTGTCCATTTTTATTTATTCTACCATATATTTCTGTCCATTTTTATTTATTCTACCATATATTTCTGTCCATTTTTATCTATTCTACCATATATTTCTGTCCATTTTTATCTATTCTACCATATATTTCTGTCCATTTTTATCTATTCTACCATATATTTCTGTCCATTTTTAACTATTCTACCATATATTTCTGTCCATTTTTATCTATTCTACCATATATTTCTGTCCATTTTTATCTATTCTACCATATATTTCTGTCCATTTTTATTTATTCTACCATATATTTCTGTCCATTTTTATTTATTCTACCATATATTTCTGTCCATTTTTATTTATTCTACCATATATTTCTGTCCATTTTTATCTATTCTACCATATATTTCTGTCCATTTTTATCTATTCTACCATATATTTCTGTCCATTTTTATTTATTCTACCATATATTTCTGTCCATTTTTATTTATTCTACCATATATTTCTGTCCATTTTTATTTATTCTACCATATATTTCTGTCCATTTTTTTCTGGTCAGAGCTAGCTTTATCTGTATATGTTTTCAGTGTACCTAAATGTAAAGTAAAGGTAAAGTACGAGACTTGAACCGGCGTCTTAGCACGCGACTTTACACCCATATGTGCTCGGCCACCTATCCAGAAATGTTCGGAAATGTCTGGATAGTGTCGCCTCAAGCATCGAAACTCAGATGCAAAGCAACATTCCTCACCTTCCCAGGGTAATACCCTGGTACCCATTTCTGCCAACGGCTGGGTCGACCGTGGGGGTATTTTTTTCTTCCCAACCACGAGTACAATTCACACTTCTCCCAGCGGGAATCGAACACGGGTTGTCCGAACGTCGGTAGCCCGGTCGGGTGGTTTTCCCAACTAGGCTACCGAGGCCCCCAAACTTGCTGTATGTGTGCCAATCTCTTCACAGTTTTTTAGTATACATTGCTTAAACTGTCGATTTATGTATCATATCTGTCGATCTATTTGACTTATTACGATAATTCTGCTTCCATAGCTAAATATATACATCAGTATGTTTATCTATCTTCCAAATGATGGCTCTTATCTTTTGTTATCTATATAACCCACACAATATCACATCCACAAGACTATTTGCAATCACGTTCGTTTCTGTGTCTGTTCTTATTTTGTCTCTCATTTATCTCTATAGTTATTTGCTGCTCAGATTGTAAATCTCCAATTTAATTTTTTAAGAAGTTGTATGTTTCAGTAGCACTCAAGTCTCTGAATGTTTTAGCAACACTTAGATTCCTACATGGGTTAACTAACAACACTCAAGTCTCTGAATGTTTTAGCAACACTTAGATTCCTACATGGGTTAACTAACAACACTCAAGTCTCTGAATGTTTTAGTAACACGTAGAGTCCTACATGGGTTAACTAACAACACTCAAGTCTCTGAATATTTTAGCAACACTTAGATTCCTACATGGGTTAACTAACAACACTCAAGTCTCTGAATATTTTAGCAACACTTAGATTCCTACATGGGTTAACTAACAACACTCAAGTCTCTGAATGTTTTAGTAACACGTAGAGTCCTACATGGGTTAACCAACAACACTCAAGTCTCTGAAAATATTAGCAACACTTTAGATTCCTACATGGGCTAAATTACAAAACTCAAGTCTCTGAATGTTTTTTGCAACATTTAAGATTCCTACATGGGTTAATTAACAACACTTAAGTCTCTGAATGTTTTTGCAACACTTTAGATTCCAACATGTGCTAACTAACAACTCTCAAGTCACTGTTTCAGCAACACTTAAATTCCTAGATGGGCTAACTAACAAAGCTCCAGTATGTCTCAGCAATGACCAAGTATTTCTCCCTTAAATGTGCGCAGACACGTCTGTCTCACGGTAAAGCATATCTCAAACTGGTTAATGATGGCTTCCCATTCTAACTTCTTAGCTAGCTTGCCACTTAAGATCTGTGGCTCATAAACCTCGCCAAGTTTGACACTCCACGCATCAGGTGGACTGAAATTTGATATCTAATTCACCTTGTCCATGTTGGGCATCTTCAACGGTTCTCATTTCTTAACTCGGGGACTCAATACTATTTACTTCATTGTTGCCAACATCAGGGGGGAACAATCATATTAATATTATTATTATTTTTTTTTTTGACTAGCATGTTCAGAGTTCATCGGTGCTATATAGAACCAATTCTGACCTATGGACGCGAATCATGGACAGTAGACAAACAAATGAAAAGACGATTAGAGGCCACAAAGATGGGATTTCTCAAAAGAATATTGAAAGTTCCCTGGACAGCTAAAAAGACCAATGAGGAAGTTCTCAAAGAGGCCAACACAAAAAGGGAGCTCTTAAAAAACATCCGAAAGAAGCAATCAACATTTTTCGGGCACATCATGAGAAGAGGAAAGTTGGAATACTTGGTTACAAGTGGCAAAATAAAAGGAAAGAGAGAACGCGGGCGACAAAGAGAGAAAATACTGGATAGCTTGGTGTCATGGCATGGAAAACAGACAGCAACAGAACTGATACGATGCACTGTAGATAGAAGATTGTGGAGGGACATGATCACCTACGCCAACCGGTATGGCACATGATGATGATGATGTTATAATAAGGAAATCATCATTAAGCACAATGCCTGCTGGTGATCATGTCTCTTCAAAACTTTTTATCTCCGGAGTATGTTATTAATTCTGTTGTTGACTTCCTACTAAATCATTATCTTAAACTGCCTTGCATCTTTTATCTTTTCAGATGGACAGTTAGTGCAGATAGAGAAAAAAAATAAGATGACGACTGGAGTACAACTTGACAAGAGAAATCAAGAGTGATTCGATGAGCATGGTAAAAAAAAGTGGAGGCGGGCTCTGTACGCATGCAATGGTTAGAGTCATTGCAGAAGTCCAAAATACGTAAGGTCACCTTTGTCTATGTACCTGGACATGCAGGAGTACGGGGAAATGAAAGAGCTGACAGGTTGGCTAGCTGCGCTGTCGTTGAGAACGGGCAACCAATGGATCGGGCGGACATCATCAATGCCCTCCTAGATGTGGGAAGAGCACAGGACTTCGACAAACACAGAGCCACGTCACTTCTTCAGATGATGGAAATGGGAGTTAAGATGGGCACAGCCAGAAATGAGAAACTTAGTGGGCGTGTAAGAAGACTTATCAACCAACATAGAACTGGAGTCGTCAGTCGCTGGACACTGAGGGAATTGCTGAGGAGGGGATCTGAGCACCTATGGACATGTTCGGAGTGCAATGATGATGACCCGCAAATAACTCAATAAGAGAAATAAAAGAAAGAAGATAATGGGACGACTGAAGTATATCTTGACAAGAGAAAACAAAGAAAGAAGAGACTGAGGGAAGCAGGGAGAAAAGATACTGTGTAATTTAAGTGAGTGGATTTTTTTTATAGCCAGTCATGATCAGAAAATAGGAAGACAAAGCAGAGGTATGAGAGTAGACAATACAAAGGTATGAGAGTAGACAATACAGAGGTATGAGAGTAGACAAAACAGAGTTATGAGAGTAGACAATACAGAGGTATGAGAGTAGACAAAACAGAGTTATGAGAGTAGACATACAATAGAGTGTGTGTATACAACGGAATAGAATAAAGTAGACAAAACAGAGTTATGAGAGTAGACATACAATAGAGTGTGTGTATACAACAGAATAGAATGAATTAACAAAACTGTGGTGTGAGAGTACATAGATATGAGAGTAGATAATGTAATAGAGTGAGTATTGACAATAGAGAGAAATGAGAGTAGACTAAATAGAGATGTAAGAGTAGACAATATAATAGAGTGAGTTTAGACAAAACAGTGGTGTGAGAGTAGACAATATAATAGAGTGAGTTTAGACAAAACAGTGGTGTGAGAGTAGACAAAACCGAGGAATGAGAATTGACAAAATGGATATATGAGTATAGACAAAACGGAGGTATGAGAGTAAACAAACCAGAGGTATGAGAGTAGACAACACGGAGATATGAGAGCAGACAAAACGGAGATATGAGAATAAACAAAACAGAGGTATTAGTGTAAACAAAACAAAGGTATGAGAGTAGACAAAACGGAGATATGAGAGTAGTCAAAACGGAGATATGAGAGTAAACAAGACAGAGGTATGAGAGTAGACAAAACAGAGGTATGAGAGTAGACAAAACAGAGGTATGAGAGTAGACTAAATAGAGATGTGAGAGTAGACAATATAATAGAGTGAGTTTAGACAAAATAGTGGTGTGAGAGTATATAAAACAGATGTCTGTGAGTAAATAAAACAGAGGTATGATATATATGGCCCTTTTCGTCTTGTCAGACGGTCTAGTGGAGGCTATTGCGTATTTTTTTGAGGTATTGTTTTTGCCGAACAGCTTCTCTCGTGGCTAATTCTACCAATGTTTGACAAACACACGCGGTCACATAATGAACAGGTCAGGCTCGCTGGTCCACAGGGTTTACCATCCTTTTTCATGAGTCTCTTCTCTTCTAAGTCCTGTCTTAGAACAGTCTCAAATGTTGTTATACCGTTCCTTATACGTGCTCTCCATGATGTGCGATCACTTGCCAGATGTTGCCAGTCGTTTTCACAGATGGCGAAGTCTTTCAGAGATGATTTGCAGATATCTCTATATCGTAGTTTAGGTCTGCCGATTTGTCGTTTTCCGTGTTTTAGCTCGCCATATAGTATTTGCCTAGGAATGCGTTTTTCTTCCATCCGTTGGACATGCCCCAGCCATCTTAGCCTTCGACTTCTGAGCATCGACATGATTGTTAGGGTCTTAGCACGTTGCAGGACAGTTAAGTTGGTTATTTTGTCTTGCCATTTGATGTGCATTATTTGCGGAGACATCGCATGTGGAAGACATTTAGTCTTTTTTCCTGGTTTGAGTATGTTGTCCAGGTTTCGGATCCATATAGTAGTGTGCTAAGCACACAAGTTTGATATATTAAGAGTTTAGTCTTTTGAGTTAGTTTCGTGTTGTTCCATGCCCTTTTTGTGAGTTTGCCGAAGGTCGTAGCTGCCTTACCAATTCGACAGTTTATTTCTTCATCAAGAGAGATGGTTTGCGTAACTGTGGATCCAAGATATGTAAATTTCTGTACTGATTCTAGTGGCAGTCTTTTAGAGTAATAGATATAGGTTTGAAGTCACCTTGATTTAGTATTACTGTCTTCTGAACATTAATTGACAGTGAAAAAAGGTCGCATGCTTTATCCAGGTTGTTGATCAGCGACTGTAGGGTGGCCTCACTATGAGCGACTAGGGCTGCATCGTCAGCAAATAAAATTCTTTAAGTAGGGCAACATTTGTTTTGGTTTTTGCTCTTAGTCGTGCTAGGTTAAACAGTGAGCCATCTGGTCTTGTGCGAATGTAAATATCTCCTGAGCTGTTTTCGAAGGTGTAATTTAGGAGGGCAGCAAAAAATATACCAAAAAGGGTGGGGGCGAGGACACATCCCTGTTTCACTCCTTTGTTGACTTTGAAATTCTCTGATGGACTCCCATCAAAATGGACTTGGCCATTCATGTCTTCATGGAAGGAAATTATCAGCCTAAGTAATTTAGGAGGGCAGCCTATGCCTTCTAACACTTTGTAGAGACCATCTCTGTTTACTGTGTCGAATGCCTTTGTGAGATCCACAAAGGCAATATAGAGCGGCATATTTTGTTCCCGACATTTTTCCTGCAGTTGTCTAAGAGTGAAGATCATATCTATGGTTGATCTCCCGGGTCTGAAACCGCATTGGGACTCGGGAAGCACCCGTTCTGCAAGTCTATGCAGGCGATTAAGTACGACTCTAGCAAAAGCTTTGCCTGTTGTGCTAAGGAGAGAAATGCCTCTGTAATTGTTGCAGTCACCCCTGTCTCCTTTATTCTTGTACAGCGTTATAATCTTAGCATTTCTCATATCATGAGGTATTTCTCCGTTTCTCCAGCATTTAATTAGCAGTTTGTATAGGTGTGGAAGTAGTACGCTTAGGTTGTCCTTTAGTACATCTGTGGGAATGTTGTCATTTCCTGCAGCTTTTCCTCTTGAGAGGGCATTTATAGCGTCAGCAAGTTCGTTCATAGTAGGCTCAACATCCAGTTCAAACATTGTAGGATATTTGGGTATTGATTGTGCTAGAGCTGTGTTTGCTGGTCTGTCGTCACTGTATAGATTAGAGTAGTGTTCAACCCATCTTTGCATTTGTTGTCCCTTGTCAGTAATAGGTTCTCCAAACTTGGATTTTAGGGGGGCTAATTTTGCTATTTTTGGTCCAAGGGCCTTTTTTATATTGTCATGCATGGTTTTTGAGTCGCCCCTGTCTGAGGCTTTCTGTATTTCAGAGCATAGATTGTTCCAGTATTCGTTTGCGCATCTTCTTGCTTCGCGTTGTAGGGTGGCTTGCGCATGTTTGAGCTGATCCTTGGTGATTTGATTGGGATTATTATTGAAGTTCAGTAAAGCCTTTTTCTTATTAGCTATTAGTGGGTCTAGTCTTGCTGCATTTTCTTCGACCCAGTCGTTCTTTGAGAACCGTTTCTGGCCGTAGGTAGATAGAGCGCAGTTATAGATGTGTGTTCTCAGGGAGCACCAGTTGTCATCCACACTTGATGCATCTTCTACTTCTTCTACCAGTTCATCAAACTTGGATCTAAAAATATCTTCGGTTGGTGTGGTTTTGTCGCTGTGATGTTGATCTTGGCTGCTGCAGGCTCTCTTGATTTGTAGATACGACTACTTCTGGCTTTGATCTTACTAATGACTAGAGCGTGGTCTGTGTTGCAGAGGTATGAGGTAGTGTAGTAAACATGTGTTTACTGTATATAAGTATAGTTACAGTTAAATACGCATCAAAGGTCCATAGATGAACGAGATTATGTTAAATTAAGAATGTAACCGATGATAATAGTATGGAAAAGGTATATGCCCCAAGTAATAACATTTTGATATTAACAGAGACTAAGAAATCTTTGATATGGCAAGTTGGAAGAACATATAGAGGAGAGTAAGAAAGCAAATTACGATAAATAAACAGAAACAAAAGATGTAAAAATGTTCATACAAAGAGGTGTTAATGTAGAGTAATGTTATTATTATGTCCACCATTTAAGATGACGACACAGACAAATGTTTTATATTTATAAACTATGAACAAAACGTGTATTGAATGCAAACTGACGAGAGAAAGAGATCATAATAAATATGAAGACAGGAAAAAGACGGCGGAAGGGTGGAGTGAAAGAAGGAGAGACGAAACAATTAGGAGCTGTAGGAGATGGAAGAGGATATAGAAGTTGAAGAGAAGTGGGAAGAGGGAAAAGATAAAAGGAGAGCTAGAGAGAGGGAGAAGAAGAAAAGGGAAAAAATAGAAAGAGAGAGAAGAAAAGAAATAGAAAGAGGAGAAGATAGAGAAAGTGTAGAAGAGGAAGGAAGGAAGGAAGGAAGGAAGGAAGGAAGGAAGGAAGGAAGGAAGGAAGGAAGGAAGGAAGGAAGGAAGGAAGGAAGGAAGGAAGGAAGGAAGGAAGGAGGAATATGTTAGAAAATTCGAAGGAAGAAAATGGAGAAAAGAAGAAGTGGGACAAGAAAAAATAAAAGAATATAAAAAAGAAGCAGATATGGTGGAGAAAAAGAAGAAGGAAGAGACGAAAACAAAGAAAGAAGAAAGAGCAGAAAAGTGAAATTGCACATATCAATAAATGAAACAATTACACAACAGGGCGCGTATAACAACCAGCATCTAACGCTGCAACTCACCTAAAAGAGACGACTTATCCACAGACATCAATCTCCACATTAAAGGTGCACCAGGTCAGGAGGTTTCGTATTTCAGTGACCGACCAAACCCTCGACTCCTTCTCGTCTGCCGGTGGTCTACCAAGCATCCGAGGCGGGATAGAGGGCCGTATAATTTATCAGAGGCGACTGCCTGAAAAGCTGAGCCTGGAGATGATCGCACGATTGATCGAGTTATCGATTTGTGCAGTAAATACCAGGTTGCTATTTTCGGAATCGTTCTCACGGGCATAGTTGGTGTATCATGAAATAAATCTGACTGTATTCTACGCTTGTGTATTGCGAGATACAGTTAGAGGTTTCGTACAATCAATATGTGTATGTTAGGTCATTCTTGCAGCTTTCTATATTCATAACACTTCCTGGAATATATTAAGCTACATTCTAGAGTCGCAATGCAGCACGAGACACAGAATGGGTCTATGGAAGTGGCAACCAACGAGTATCACAGAACATTTGATAGATCATTAATGATATCGAGTATCACAGAACATTTGATAGATTATTAATGATATCGAGTATCACAGAACATTTGATAGATCATTAATGATATCGAGTATCACAGAACATTTGATAGATCATTAATGATATCGAGTATCACAGAACATTTGATAGATCATTAATGATATCGAGTATCACAGAACATTTGATAGATCTTTATGATATTTCATTAGAAATCACTAACAGCTTTCCAATCCAAATGTATCATGGGATGTCTCTGACAGCCACCTACAATCACATTGTATAATGAGATGTTGACAGACAACTACAATCACATTATATAATGAGATATTGACAGACACCTACAATCACATTGTATAATGAGGTGTTGACAGACACCTACAATCACATTGTATAATGAGATGTTGACAGACACCTACAATCACTTTGTATAATGAGATGTTGACAGACACCTACAATCATATTGTATAATGAGATGTTAACAGATACCTACAATCACATTGTATAATGTGATGTTGACAGACACCTACAATCACATTGTATAATGAGATGTTGACAGACACCTACAATCACTGTGTATAATGAGATGTTGACAGACACCTACAATCACAGCTACATTCATAGTGTATTACGAGACATCTGTGACAGACCCATACTGTTTATAGAACATAATCTGAGAGTTTCCTATAAATATTTTAGAGTTTTTTTGTTCTTGTTTGTCTCCTACATTCATTGTGCCTATTGAGATATACATAGAGTCTCCCACAACCACTGAATATAATTAGAGATCTCTGACAATCACTGAATATAATTAGAGATCTCGGACAATCACTGAATATAATTAGAGATCTCGGACAATCACTGAATATAATTAGAGATCTCTGACAATAATTGAATATAATTAGAGATCTCTGACAATCACTGAATATAATTAGAGATCTCTGACAATCTCCAACAATCACTGAATATAATTACAGATCTCTGACAATCACTGAATATAATTAGAGATCTCGGACAATCACTGAATATAATTAGAGATCTCGGACAATCACTGAATATAATTAGAGATCTCTGACAATCACTGAATATAATTAGAGATCTCGGACAATCACTGAATATAATTAGAGATCTATGACAATCACTGAATATAATTAGAGATCTCGGACAATCACTGAATATAATTAGAGATCTCGGACAATCACTGAATATAATTAGAGATCTCTGACAATCACTGAAAATAATTAGAGATCTCTGACAATATCCGACAATCACTGAATATAATTAGAGATCTCCAACAATCACTGAATATAATTAGAGATCTCTGACAATCACTGAATATAATTAGAAATCTCTGACAATCACTGAATATAATTAGAGATCTCTGACAATCACTGAATATAATTAGAGATCTCTGACAATCACTGAATATAATTAGAGATCTCTGACAATCACTGAATATAATTAGAGATCTCTGACAATCTCCAACAATCACTGAATATAATTAGAGATCTCTGACAATCTCCAACAATCGCTGAATATAATTAGAGATCTCTGACAATCACTGAATATAATTAGAGATCTCGGACAATCACTGAATATAATTAGAGATCTCTGACAATCACTGAATATAATTAGAGATCTCTGACAATCACTGAATATAATTAGAGATCTCTGACAATCTCCAACAATCACTGAATATAATTAGAGATCTCTGACAATCTCCAACAATCACTGAATATAATTAGAGATCTCTGACAATCTCCAACAATCACTGAATATAATTAGAGATCTCTGACAATCTCCAACAATCACTGAATATAATTAGAAATCTCTGACAATCTCCAACAATCACTGAATATAATGAGATATTTCTGAATCTCCAACAATCATTGAATATAATTAGAGATCTCTGACAATCTCCAACAATCACTGAATATAATGAGAGATCTCTGACAATCTCCAACAATCACTGAATATAATGAGATATTTCTGAATCTCCGACAATCATTGAATATAATTAGAGATCTCTGACAATCCGTCATAATCGCTAAATATAACGAGATATTTGACAGTTTCCCACAGCCACTGTCCATCATTACTTTAACACTCTCCTACAAACAGCAGTCTATGAAATATCTCTCACCACGCTCATCGACTGCAAGGCGCTGCAAATATCTGACTTCTCGGGGATTTGTGTCCCCCTATTACTGAGTGTTTACAGTCATCGTCAGCATTATCATCAAGTACCGGGCCTGCTGGCGTAGGTGATCATGTCTCTCCACAACTTTAGATCTCGGCGGTTATTTATCATTTCTGTTGTTGACTTTCTGCCAAGCCATTCTTTTAAGCTGTCTGATAATTGTCTCTGTATTCCCTCTATCTCTTCGTCCCTCAATTTTCCCAATTGTCACAATATATTCCCGCTGTTCTTTTCTCATTACATGGCCAACAAATTATGATTGTCTCTTCCTAATATTCAAAATTAACTCTGCTTTGGCCTCTTTCAGAGTTTTCATTACTCTTCTTTGCTGTCCATGGTATTCTCAACATTCTTCTGTAAAACCACATTTCTACAGACTCCGGTGATTTTCTTATCTGCTGTCCTATTGTCCATGATTCACATTCACATGTCAAGACTGGCTCTACATAACATTTAAGAACTCTTCTTCTTGTTTCGAATGTCAAAAATGTATTGCACAGTATCTTCCTCATTTTTTGGAAAGCTGCTTTTGCCTGTGTTTACAGTAAACATTGTCGGCATCGGTGTTGAAATGTAACTGGGACTGCCTTGCATTCTCCTGTGAGCTACAATCTCTTATTGACAAGTAACTTAAAATGGTAGAGCGTGTCTAGCTTTACAGCTTGCTGGCTCGGGTTTTATTTTTCTAGAAATATCTTTATCCCCCCCTCCCCCTCCCTTTCTCCCTCCTTTTATGTATAACTGGCAAAGACGCGTAAAAACACACTGACATACACTTCATACATACATACATACACATACACACGGGCGCGAATTTGCTGCTCAATTTCTGGGGAAAGCCCTCCAAGTGTTTGTTGTGATAACACAGCCTGCAGATATTGATGAGTGGGGGCGGGGCCTGCTTGGAATTGAGATAAAAATATCAGCAGGAAAAAGTAGAAATCGTGAAAATGGCAGCCAGTTGCGGGAGGCCGGAAGTGGCTGTTACCGAAATAGAAAGACAAACTAGGACGGGGAAAGTGACAGCTTGAAATAGAGAAGGAAAGAGGGGGAAAAAGAGGGAGGGGGTGCATACGGAGGGAACCTGGATTTTTTTTTTTTTGTAGGGAGGCAGGAAAATCGAAGAAGGAAAAGAGAGAGAGAGAGAGAAAGAGAGAGAGAGAGAGAGAGACAGAGAGAGAGAGAGAGAAAGAGAGAGTTACGTAAACCAGGGCTGGAAGATGGATTGTTCTGTTGATTTATGTTAACGTTACGTCTGTGTATGTGGGTGTTTGCGCAACAATATGTCTGTGCTGGCTTTTGTATGTACTTTTTGTTTGTTCACGAGCAGGCTCTCTTTGTGTGGTTTTTTTTCCCCTCTTCCCGTGGGTTCATCTGAGTGTGTTCTATTTCTGTGTTATTGTCAGACTGTTTGTATCCCAGGTATCTGTGAATGTTGAATTTGTGTGTTTCTTTTTTTGTCGACTCGTGTGTGTTTATTTATCGTTGTGTTGTCGTCGCTGTGTTTATCTCACAGATAATTGTGAGTGAGTGCGTGTTTTCTGACGACTAGTATGTCTGTTTATTTTATGTCTTGTTATTGTTCCACGTCCTCTCGATCGCTGCAGAGAGTGCAATCGGGGTCTGATTAATTTCGGTTCTCCGTTGCACTTTTCTGCGTTAAAGTCAAAACGATGATCTACTTATTACATCTGCGCCGCTAAAGCGAAGTCGTACGCCGGCTGACAGTCCTTTTTGACAAATGAAGTGTTGTGTATGCGACCTTCCACCGTCTACACTTTTTCTGCGCTTTACGTCGCATTGGTGCTGTTCATGACCGTTGTTGGAATTTCTTGACGCAAGTTATTTCCATGTTACTCATTAATGTGAAATGCTTCGTCAGCCGCAGTTTTATCTCTTTATGGAATTTGCATTGTATTTTGTTCATCGTAGGCTGCATTCACTAGAGTAATCAAGAATCTAAAGGGAGCGAAATTGTTGTGTGTACGACATTGTTGTGTGCTACGCCATCGTAATGGCCCATCGTAAATCCCTAGACCGGTCGTACGACCGATCCCAAGACGCTGGCCTCGGGACAGAGAGGTTGTAGGTTCAAATCTCGGCTTCACCGTTTGGGATTTTTATTTATGATTTCTCTCTGCGGCAACCACCCCTGGTCTCAGCAACAAGACCCGGTATGAAACGTCAGTTACTCATCGACGGAAAAAAAAAACATGAGTACCTCCGAAGTCGGAGTCATCTACCTGTGCGGCGAGGGACCCCTGTGCACATGGCTGCAAGGGAAAAATGGATTAACACGCACAATACAGTTCCTAGTCTCTAGGGACTTCGTCAGAGATGAAACTGGCGAACGCAATAACATATACGAAACAAACCTGCTGTTTATGTTTCATATAAAGGTATGTGTTAATTCGCTCGTTGACTGAAACCTTACAGGAACGGTCAGTCTACTCACGCTTCAAGAAATGCTGCTGAATGAAATTCAATAGAAAAGTATGGACTATACGGGTTTAATCCTTTAACTCGCACCTAATGAGACAAAAGTAAAGTGCCCCCGTCACGCCAAGTGGTGTATAGGGAATATAGTGTTAGTGGCCATAAATTTTACAAACCTTCAGCACATGATTTTTTAGGTAATGTGGTCGGTATTACGCCCGTGCCGCTTTACTTTCCCAGAAAAAAATCCAGTACCCATTAAAGGCTGGGTGAAACTGGAAGCCGTCGGTTGGGATCGAACCCTACCTCTTGTCCTTTGTAGCGAGTTCACTAACCACTACTTAATGGGACAAGCCTGTGGTTTAAGTTCCATTTATTGCTATCTAAGGATATGGTCGTTCATTGGGAAAGTATGTAGTTTAGTGGTTGAATCCTTCAGATCACATTTTAATTAATCTTTATCTACTAATCAAAGAGGTTGAGTTGTTAGCGCGCTCGATACTGACCAGAAGGTTCTGAGTTCAGTTCCGAAATGTGGAGAATCTTATCAACACGGCTTCGAGGATCACCCAGTCTCTAAAGTGTTGATACCAGATATTTTCTTTATGGGGAATGTAAGATGTTCTAGCGTGAAGCCTACCTTTGCTTTCTGATGAATAAGGACACTGAAACCGCATTCTCATACAACAATGGACTTGGGTGAAGCAATTACTTTACTTACATATCAATCAATCAAATCCCTTACTTTACTTACATATCAATCAATCAAATCCCTCACTTTACTTACATATCAATCAATCAAATCCCTTACTTTACTTACATATATCAATCAATCACATCCCTTACTTTACTTACATATCAATCAATCAAATCCCTTACTTTACTTACATATCAATCAATCAAATCCCTTACTTTACTTACATATCAATCAATCAAATCCTTTACTTTACTTACATATCAATCAATCAAATCCCTTACTTTACTTACATATCATTCAATCAAATCCCTTATTTTACTTACATATCAATCAATCAAATCCCTTACTTTACTTACATATCAATCAATCAAATCCCTTACTTTACTTACATATCAATCAATCAAATCCCTTACTTTACTTACATATCAATCAATCAAATCCCTTATTTTACGTACATATCAATCAATCAAATCCCTTACTTTACTTACATATCAATCAATCAAATCTCTTATTTTACTTACATATCAATCAATCAAATCTCTTATTTTACTTACATAACAATTAAGCAATCAAATCCTTACTTTACTTACACATCAATCAATCAATCAATCAATCAAATCCCTTATTTTACTTACATATCAATCAATCAAATCCCTTATTTTTTAACATATCAATCAATCAAATCCCTTATTTTTTTAACATATCAATCAATCAAATCCCTTATTTTTTTAACATATCAATCAATCAAAATCCTTATTTTACTTACATATCAATCAATCAAATCCCTTATTTTTTTAACATATCAATCAATCAAATCCCTTATTTTACTTACACATCAATCAATCAAATCCCTTATTTTACTTACATATCAATCAATCAAATCCCTTATTTTTTTAACATATCAATCAATCAAATCCCTTATTTTTTTAACATATCAATCAATCAAAACCCTTATTTTACTTACATATCAATCAATCAAATCCCTTATTTTTTTAACATATCAATCAATCAAATCCCTTATTTTTTTAACATATCAATCAATCAAATCCCTTATTTTTTTAACATATCAATCAATCAAATCCCTTATTTTTTTAACATATCAATCAATCAAATCCCTTATTTTTTAACATATCAATCAATGAAATCCCTTATTTTACTTACACATCAATCAATCAAATCCCTTATTTTTTTAACATATCAATCAATCAAATCCCTTATTTTTTTAACATATCAATCAATCAAATCCCTTATTTTTTTAACATATCAATCATTCAAATCCCTTATTTTTTAACATATCAATCAATCAAATCCCTTATTTTTTAACATATCAATCAATCAAATCCCTTATTTTTTTAACATATCAATCAATCAAATCCCTTATTTTTTTAACATATCAATCAATCAAATCCCTTATTTTTTTTTTTACATATCAATCAATCAAATCATTTATTTTACTTATATATCAACCTATCAACTCAATTATTTTACTTACATAACAATCAGTCAATCATAAACTTTTCTTTACTTACATATCAATCAATCATAGCCCTTTATACATCTTTTTTTATTCATAGGTCCTGGATAAGGTACTCCAACTGTCCCTATTCCTAAATCGTTTCTCTACCTCTCTCCAGTAGGCCTATATATAACATATAGCACTTCCGCCTTCATGATAAACAAATACACATTTTACACGCTAACACCAGAGCTATTACGATATTTGTATTTCATGCGTGTGGTCTATTTTCACCTCAATTAAAGTTCCTGTTCTTGTAAAAAGAACCAATTTTATCATACTAGAACAATGTTCATGAGTGTTCTAATTTCTTTCCTGTTTATACAAGAATATCCGCACAGTACAGTAGCACCGTAGCACCGACTTGGTTACTAGAATCATTCCTGACAGTTTATAAATGTCATTTTAACGATGGAAACCATTTTATTTTATAAATATATCTCCAGTAGAGGCGTCTTCTTTTATTCCAAAGCTGTGTGTTTCGATATGTCTACACAATTATCCCGGTGTTTTTTTTCTGTGCGTTGAGATTTCCTCGAGACTTCCAAGCTTCTTAGCCTGAATGTGTGTTTCTGTTGGCCGGTGTCCGTTCAGGAACTGCCTGAACATGTTCCAGTCCTGCAGTATGTGTCTGACTCTCTATGTTGTATGTTCTATCGTATGTGTTTGACTCTCTATGTTGTATGTCCTATAGTATATGTTTGACTCGCTATGTTGTATGTCCTATAGTATGTGTTTGACTCTCTATGTTGTATGTCCTATCGTATGTGTTTGACTCTCTATGTTGTATGTCCTATAGTATGTGTTTGACTCTCTATGTTGTATGTCCTATAGTATGTAATTGACTCTCTATGTTGTATGTCCTATAGTATGTGTTTGACTCTCTATGTTGTATGTCCTATCGTATGTGTTTGACTCTCTATGTTGTATGTCCTATGGTATGTGTTTGACTCTCTATGTTGTATGTCCTATAGTATGTGTTTGACTCTCTATGTTGTATGTCCTATAGTATGTGTTTGACTCTCTATGTTGTATGTCCTATAGTATGTGTTTGACTCTCTATGTTGTATGTCCTATCATATGTGTTTAACTCTCTATATTGTATGTCATATCGTATGTGTTTGACTCTCTATGTTTTATGTCCTATCATATGTGTTTGACTCTCTATGTTGTATGTCCTATAGTATGTGTTTTACTCTCTATGTTGTGTCCTGTAGTGTGTGTTTGACTCTCTATGTTGTATGTCATATCGTATGTGTTTGACTCTCTATGTTGTATGGTCTGTAGTATGTGTTTGACTCTCTATTTTGTATGTCCTGTAGTATGTGTTTGACTCTCTATGTTGTATGTCCTGCAGTATGTGTTTGATTCTCTATGTTGTGTAGTATGTGTTTGACTCTCTATATTATATGTCCTGCAGTATGTGTTTGACTCTCTATGTTGTATGTTGCATGTTATGTGTTTGACTCTCTATTTTGTATGTCCTATAGTATGTGTTTAACTCTCTATGTTGTATGGCCTATCGTATGTGTTTGACTCTCTATGTTTTATGTCCTATCATATGTGTTTGACTCTCTATATTGTATGTCATATCGTATGTGTTTGACTCTCTATGTTTTATGTCCTATAATATGTGTTTGACTCTCTATGTTGTATGTCCTATAGTATGTGTTTGACTCTCTATGTTGTATGTCCTATCGTATGTGTTTGACTCTCTATGATGTATGTCCTAGAGTATGTGTTTGACTATATGTTGTATGTCCTATAGTATGTGTTTGACTCTCTATGTTGTATGTCCTATAGTATGTGATTGACTCTCTATGTTGTATGTCCTATAGTATGTGTTTGACTCTCTATGTTGTACGTCCTATAGTATGTGTTTGACTCTCTATGTTGTATGTCATGTTGTATGTGTTTGACTCTCTATGTTATATGTCCTGTAGTATGTGTTTGACTCTCTGTGTTGTATGTTCTGTAGTATGTGTTTGACTCTCTATTTTGTATGTCCTGTAGTATGTGTTTGACTCTCTATGTTGTATGTCCTGCAGTATGTGTTTGACTCTCTATGTTGTATGTCCCATCTTATGTGTTTGACTCTCTATGTTCTATGTCCTATAGTATGTGTTTGACTCTCTATGTTGTATGGCCTATCGTATGTGTTTGACTCTCTATGTTGTATGTCCTATAGTATGTGTTTGACTCTCTATGTTGTATGTCCTATCGTATGTGTTTGACTCTCTATGTTGTAAGTCATATCGTATGTGTTTTACTCTTTATGTTGTATGTCCTGTAGTATGTGTTTGACTCTCTATGTTGTATGTCCTATCGTATGTGTTTGACTCTCTATGTTGTATGTCCTATAGTATGTGTTTGACTCTCTATGTTGTATGTCCTATCATATGTGTTTGACTCTCTATGTTGTATGTCCTATAGTATGTGTTTGACTCTCTATGTTGTATGTCCTATCGTATGTGTTTGACTCTCTATATTGTAAGTCATATCGTGTGTGTTTGACTCTCTATGTTTTATGTCCTATAAAATTTGTTTGACCCGCTATGTTTTATGTCCTATAGTATGTGTTTTACTCTCTATGTTGTATGTCCTGTAATGTGTGTTTGACTATGTTGTATGTCCTATAATATGCTGTTGAATCACTATGTTGTTTGTCCTATTGTATGTGTTTGACTCTATGTTGTATGTCCTATAGTATGTGTTTGACTCTCTATGTTGTATGTCCTATAGTATGTGATTGACTCTCTATGTTGTATGTCCTATAGTATGTGTTTGACTCTCTATATTGTATGTCCTATAGTATGTGTTTGACTCTCTATGTTGTATGTCCTATAGTATGTGTTTTACTCTCTATGTTGCATGTCCTCACAAGCATATGGGTAATGGAATTAGCATCAGCCTCTAAATAGGTATAATATTGCAGCGACATAAATCTGACAATGTTTAATGTTCAAATATCACAGGCTCTATCAAAAGCATAACTCAAGATGACCTACGTTTCATCAGTTGTCTCCGATAAGACTAGGCACCATTTTTCACCTAATTTGAAATCAGGATCTCACTGATAAGGTAAGAAAACATAAACACTTCAATTAGGGCTCGAAACTGGCACATTTTTAAAGTATAACGAACGACCAAACCTCAACGCTACAGCAACCCCCAAATCAAAATACTCCTATGCCCAAGACGCTCAAACGCACTTATGCTAGAAATGAACGGTGACTCCTAGTTGACTGCTTACGTCGGAACAAAGGAACCAGGTTTAATTAAAAGGAAATACAACTTCTCGTGGTAGGCATGGCGCAAAATGACTTGTCTAGCCAAGCAAGTGGTGATCGGAGAGCAAAGGGAATGTGGCACCGATAAATGCCGGATGTGTTGGGCCAAAAATGGAAAGAAAAGCGCAGCTTGATGTGAACGACAAAATGGCGCATCTACGCCCATTTAACGCTCAAGAACTGGCAGTGAAAAGGTGTATACGAGGAGGAAAAAGAAGAGGTGATTAAGGAAAAAAGTAGATGAAGAAGAAAGAGTAATAGGAAAAAAGAAGAAGAGGGAGAAGGAGAAGAGAAAGTAAAGAAAAACAATTGAGGAAGAAGAAGGAGAAGGAGAAGGAAGAGTAATAGTAGTAGTAATAGTTGTATTATTATTAGTAATAATTGTATTAGTAGTAGTAGTAGTATTAATAGTTGTATTAGTAGTAGTAGTAGTAGTAGTAGCAGTAATAGTTGTATTATTATTAGTAGTAGTAGTAATAGTTGTATTATTATTAGTAGTAGTAATAGTTGTATTATTAGTAGTAGTAATAGTTGTATTAGTAGTAGTAGTAATAGTTGTATTATTAGTAGTAGTAATAGTTGTATTATTAGTAGTAGTAGTAATAGTTGTATTAGTAGTAGTAGTAATAGTTGTATTATTAGTAGTAGTAGTAATAGTTGATGAGAGAGTAAAGAACATTGATGAGAGAGGCAAGAGCAGCAGGAATCGGCTCCCTCAATGAGATAGAACTGCTTGCACAGAACAGAGACAGATGGCGAGATTTAATAAAATATCTTTAAAAGAAAACTGCTAGAACAAAATTCATATAGGAGAAGGTGTATCTTGGTCTACGCCCTATGGGCCGGTTACGGCTCGAAAGGTCAATAGATAGATAGATAGTAATAGTTGTATTATTAGTAGTAGTAGTAATAGTTGTGTTATTAGTAGTAGTAGTAATAGTTGTATTAGTAGTAGTAGTAGTAGTAGTAGTAATAATTGTATTAGTAGTAGTAGTAGTAGTAGTCATTGTATTAGTAGTAGTAGTAGTTGTATTATTATTATTATTATTATTAGTAATAGTTGTATTAGTAGTAGTAGTAGTAATAGTAATTGTATCAGTAGTAGTAGTAGTAGTAATAATTGTATTAGTAGTAGTAGTAGTAATAATTGTATTAATAGTAGTAGTAGTAGTAGTAGTAATAGTTGTATTATATTAGTAGCAGTAATAGTTGTATTAGTAGTAGTAGTAGTAATAATTGTATTAGTAGTAGTAGTAGTAATAATTGTATTAGTAGTAGTAGTAGTAATAGTTCTTCTTCTTCTTCTTCTTTTTCTCTTTCACTGATACCTAAAAGGTGTCGTGATTTATATCATTTGTCGTTCTTGTGCTGCTCGAATTGTCTGAATTAGTGATTTTCCTTTGTTGTTACATGTCTCTGTCACTGCATCTATCCATCTTCTTCTGGTCTTCCTCTTGGTCTTTTTCCATGCATTCTCGAGAAAACGCCCTTGATGGTGATTGGTGAGGATTCATTCTGACCAGGTGGCCGAACCATTTAAGTTGTTGTTGTTCTATATATTCTTGGCAGGGTTTGTTACCATTTTCTTATGGTTTCATTTGGTATTCTATCTCTTCTTGTGTTGTTTGTACTTTTCTCAAGCATCGCATCTCACAGTAGTAATAGTTGTTGTATTATTATAGTAGCAGTAATAGTTGTATTAGTAGTAGTAGTAGTAGTAATAGTTGTATTATTAGTAGTAGTAGTAATAGTTGTATTAGTAGTAGTAGTAGTATTAATAGTTGTATTAGTAGTAGTAGTAGTAGTAATAGTAGTAGTAGTAGTAGTAATAGTTGTATTAATAGTTGTATTAGTAGTAGTAGTAGTAGTAGTAGTAATAGTAGTAGTAGTAGTAGTAATAGTTGTATTAGTAGTAGTAGTAGTTGTTGTATTAGTAGTAGTAGTAATAGTTGTATTAGTAGTAGTAGTAGTATTAATAGTTGTATTAGTAGTAGTAGTAGTAGTAATAGTAGTAATAGTAGTAATAGTAGTAGTAGTAGTAATAGTTGTATTAGTAGCAGTTGTAGTAGTAATAGTTGTATTAGTAGTAGTTGTAGTAGTAATAGTTGTATTAGTAGTAGTAATAATAATTGCATTAGTAGTAGTAGTAATAGTTGTATTAGTCGTAGTAGTAATAGTTGTATTAGTAGTAGTAGTAGTATGAGTAGTAGTAGTATCAGTAGTAGTAGTATCAGTAGTTGTAGAAGAGTTAGTAGTTGTAGTACTGGCAAAAGATGTATTAATAGTAGTAGTTGTAGTAGTAGCAGCAGTAGTAGTAATAGTAGTATTAGTACTGACAGTAGTAGCAGTAGTAGTAGCAGTAGTAGTAATAGTAGTAGTATAGTGGTGGTAGTAGTAGTAGTAGTTATTGTTATTGTTGTTGTTGTTGTTGTAATAGAAGTGGCAGGAAGTGGTGGAGGTGGAGCATAAAAAGAAGACACAGAAGAGTAAAAAGACGAAGAGAAAGTAGAAAGTACTCACCTTTTTATCTCCAAATTCTCTTTCGACACATATACATAGCATTTCTTAGCGTCTTCTTAACGAGCTCAGCTCACTTGTAATCACAGAGCAACATGCTGGAGCTATGCAAGTAATCCGACCAAGTAGAATGCGACTAGTTCATGCAACATCAGCTTATCAAGGATCTAGTTGTTTAAATCCACTCTACAGCTCTCAGGACTCCTGCTACAGATTAGCTCCTTGCTAATTAGTGAGAATCACTCTGCATATTCTGAAAACCCTTGCTAAGTAGTCTCGTAATATCTAGATTGAATACCCTACTACAGTTATTTTGTTATCAATTCTACAACTTTAGGAACAGAATAGACAAGAGAATCGCTGTTCTTGATTGATAAGAGATACTCTCAGCTTTAAGAAACCTGTCAGTGTCGTTTCTCCCTGGTTAATGAGAAATACTCTTAGCTTTTAGAAACATGCTAAAGATGTTTTTCTCCCTGATTAATGAGAAATATTTTTCAGCTTTTAGAAACATGCTAGAGATTTATTTCTCATTGATTAATGAGAGATACTCGCAGCTTTTAGAACCATGCTAGAGACGTATTACTCCCTGATTAATGCGAGACACTCTCGTCTTTTAGAAACATGCTAGAGATGTATTTCTCCCTGATTAATGATAGATACTCTCAGCTTTTAGAAACGTGCTAGGGACGTATTACTCCTTGATCAATGAGAGATACTCACAGCGTTTAGAAACACGGCAGAGAGTCGTTTCTTCCTTCTTGATATGAGATAATCTAAAGCTGGACCAGTTTTCACCATATCTGCTGTTGTCAGTAATTTGTTGTACGCGCTAATGGAGCAAGTCGACAGGCTACAAGCAAAACATCAGAAATATGTGTGGCTGCTTGTCTCTGTTTAGTTCTATATCTGAATACAGAATGTGTGTGGCTGGTTACAAACACGGTGTCTAAATGTGTGTGTGGCTGCTTGTCTCTGTTTAGTTCTATATCTGAATACAGAATGTGTGTGGCTGGTTACAAACACGGTGTCTAAATGTGTGTGTGTGGCTGATTGTCTCTGTTTAGTTCTATATCTGAATACAGAATGTGTATGGCTGGTTACAAACACGGTGTCTAAATTTGTGTATGTGGCTGGTTACAAATACGGTGTCTAAATGTGTGTGTGTGGCTGGTTACAAACACGGTGTCTAAATATGTGTGGCTGGTTCCAAACACGGTGTCTAAATGTACGTGTGGCTGGTTACAAACACTGTGTCTAAATGTGTGTGTGGCTGGTTACAAACACGGTGTCTAAAAGTGTGTGTGGCTGGTTATAAACACTGTGTCTAAATGGGTGTGTGGATGGTTACAGACACTGTGTATAAATGTTTGTGTGGCGGGTTACAAACACGGTGTCTAAATATGTGTGGCTGGTTACAAACACTGTGTCTAAATGTGTGTGTGGCTGGTTACAAACAGTGTCTAAATGTGTGTGTGGCTGGTTATAAACACTGTGTCTAAATGGGTGTGTGGATGGTTACAAACACTGTGTCTAAATGTTTGTGTGGCGGGTTACAAACACGGTGTCTAAATATGTGTGGCTGGTTACAAACACTGTGTCTAAATGTGTGTGTGGCTGGTTACAAACACAGTGTCTAAATGTGTGTGTGGCTGGTTACAAGCAAGGTGTCTATGTATGTGTGGCTGCTTACAAACACGGTGTCGAAATGTGTGGGTGTTTACAAACACGGTGTCTAATATTTCATTCAATGGTGACTATGTATCACTTTTTTCACTTTGAAAAACGCAAAATTATACGTATTTACCTAACTTTTGGTGCATGAAACATTGGGACATCAATGATGCAGACGAGATCAGTTCTGATCCTAGGCTAACAAGATATAACACGAATGTAGCAGGTTTGAAACAGATATAAGCTCAACTATGATCCTAGGCTAACAAGATATCACACGAATGTAGCAGGTTTGAAACAGATATAAGCTCAACTATGATCCTAGGCTAACAAGATATAACACGAATGTAGCAGGTTTGAAACAGATATAAGCTCAACTATGATCCTAGACTAACAAGATATAACACGAATGTAGCAGTTTGAAACAGATATAAGCTCAACTATGATCCTAGACTAACAAGATATAACACGAATGTAGCAGGTTTGAAACAGATATAAGCTCAACTATGATCCTAGGCTAACAAGATATAACACGAATGTAGCAGGTTTGAAACAGATATAAGCTCAACTATGATCCTAGACTAACAAGATATAACACGAATGTAGCAGGTTTGAAACAGATATAAGCTCAACTATGATCCTAGGCTAACAAGATATCACACGAATGTAGCAGTTTGAAACAGATATAAGCTCAACTATGATCCTAGACTAACAAGATATAACACGAATGTAGCAGGTTTGAAAAAGATATAAGCTCAACTATGATCCTAGGCTAACAAGATATCACACGAATGTAGCAGGTTTGAAACAGATATAAGCTCAACTATGATCCTAGACTAACAAGATATAACACGAATGTAGCAGTTTTGAAACAGATATAAGCTCAACTATGATCCTAGACTAACAAGATATAACACGAATGTAGCAGGTTTGAAACAGATATAAGCTCAACTATGATCCTAGGCTAACAAGATATAACACGAATGTAGCAGGTTTGAAACAGATATAAGCTCAACTATGATCCTAGACTAACAAGATATAACACGAATGTAGCAGGTTTGAAACAGATATAAGCTCAACTATGATCCTAGGCTAACAAGATATCACACGAATGTAGCAGGTTTGAAACAGATATAAGCTCAACTATGATCCTAGACTAACAAGATATAACACGAATGTAGCAGGTTTGAAAAAGATATAAGCTCAACTATGATCCTAGGCTAACAAGATATCACACGAATGTAGCAGGTTTGAAACAGATATAAGCTCAACTATGATCCTAGACTAACAAGATATAACACGAATGTAGCAGTTTTGAAACAGATATAAGCTCAACTATGATCCTAGACTAACAAGATATAACACGAATGCAGCAGGTTTGAAACAGATATAAGCTCAACTATGATCCTAGGCTAACAAGATATAACACGAATGTAGCAGGTTTGAAACAGATATAAGCTCAACTATGATCCTAGACTAACAAGATATAACACGAATGTAGCAGGTTTGAAACAGATATAAGCTCAACTATGATCCTAGGCTAACAAGATATCACACGAATGTAGCAGGTTTGAAACAGATATAAGCTCAACTATGATCCTAGACTAACAAGATATAACACGAATGTAGCAGGTTTGAAAAAGATATAAGCTCAACTATGATCCTAGGCTAACAAGATATAACACGAATGTAGCAGGTTTAAAAAAGATATAAGCTCAACTATGATCCTAGGCTAACAAGACATAACACGAATGTAGCAGGTTTGAAAAAGATATAAGCTCAACTCTGATCCTAGGCTAACAAGATATAAGACGAGTGTAGCAGGTTTAAAAAAGATATAAGCTCAACTCTGATCCTAGGATAACAAGATATAAGACGAGTGTAGCAGGTTTAAAAAAGATATAAGCTCAACTATGATCCTAGACTAACAAGACATAACGTGGATGTAGACGTCTTGATCGAGATAAATCAGCTCTGATGGTAAACATCAAAGATATAACCTAAATGTGACAGCCTTGACCTACGTCAGTGACGTAACAAATATTTTTCTGTAAAAAAAAAAGTTTACTTGAACTCTGTCATACCACTTCTCCTACCCCCCCCCCCCCCCCAAAAAAAAAACGCCTTCCCCAAACTTTAAAATATAATAAATATACCAAGATATATAAAGCTCGGATGTACTTACATTTGCAAAGACGTTCTATATTTATCAAATTATAATTATATTGTACTGTTATATGTAACAAATGAAAAAAAAAAACTAAAAGTCCATTATGGAGTTCAGTGATTTTGTCCATAAAACAAATAGAAAAAAAATGTATTCGAATTAATACCTCAAATAACCATTACTATTAAAAATTGGCCCTAATATCAATTAATATTTATAATTACTTTAGTTGCCTATTCGAGACCTGCAATCTTAGCTTCCAATTACATTTAAAATATGTTGGGACAGCTAAAATAATAAACGTTTGCTGAAACTGGTTTCGGCGCTTTCCGACTACAAAAATAGTCCTGGTGGTATCTATCCTAGTGCTTGGATGAATATCGTTCTTAATCGTTTACCACAGGAAAGCAAGATTGATGGCACACTAAACAGTAAGACAAAGTATGACACCATTCTTAGGTGATCACTTCTCGTGTCAGCAACACAGCACATGACTGTACACCTTCTCATTTAACACATCCATGTTATCATGCCAGCAACACAACACATGACTGTACACCTTCTCATTAACACATCCATGTTATCATGCCAGCAACACAACACATGACTGTACACCTTCTCATTTAACACATCCATGTTATCATGCCAGCAACACAACACATGACTGTACACCTTCTCATTTAACACATCCATGTTCTCATGTCAGCAACACAACACATGACTGTACACCTTCTCATTTAACACATCCATGTTCTCATGTCAGCAACACAACACATGACTGTACACCTTCTCATTTAATACATCCATGTTCTCATCTCAGCAACACAACACATGACTGTACACCTTCTCATTTAACACATCCATGTTCTCATCTCAACAACACAACACATGACTGTACACCTTCTCATTTAACACATCCATGTTCTCATCTCAGCAACACATGACTGTACACCTCATTTAACACATCCATGTTCTCATCTCAGAAACACAGCACATGACTGTACACCTCATTTAACACATCCATGTTCTCATCTCAACAACACAGCACATGACTGTACACCTCATTTAACACATCCATGTTCTCATCTCAGAAACACAGCACATGACTGTACATCTCATTTAACACATCCATGTTCTCATCTCAGCAACACAGCACATGACTGTACACCTCATTTAACACATCCATGTTCTCATCTCAGAAACACAGCACATGACTGTACATCTCATTTAACACATCCATGTTCTCATCTCAGCAACACAGCACATGACTGTACACCTCATTTAACACATCCATGTTCTCATCTCAGAAACACAGCACATGACTGTACACCTCATTTAACACATCCATGTTCTCATCTCAGCAACACAACACATGACTATACACCTTCTCATTTAACACACACACACATGTTTTCATTGCACACACTCCCAGGACTTCCTAAGAGTCTAATCAGCCATCTCCAAACACACTTTCACAGAACAATGGCAGGGCGGGCGCTCCTAGACACCAACTACACCATTGCCTCATTTCTCCCATATCTTATGGCTTGCAAAATTATGTTCATGTGACCAGTACAAAGACGCATTCCTAGAACAATCGTCATGTGGTGTTCAGAGTTTTATTTTCTTGTTTAGACGAATGTGTGTGGGGTGAGTTTTTTAATTACATGACACAGGCCACGTCTATTTTGGCATTAATACGGGCTACAAAAACAAGTGAAATAGATCCCCCCATTACCTGCCACTATTATACCTGTGTCCGTAATGTCTCTAATCTGGTATGAGCCAGTTCTGTTGATCTCTTCTACGGCCTGTCAGACTGACTCTATGAAATAGAACACCTCGGCTGACGATGTTAACTTTGTTGGGTTTCAGGCATTGAAATCTGACCAGTAACATCCGTACAGTTTATGGATCTCAGGCTATAAAAGAACCGTTCGTGTATGTGGGTTATGGTTCCCCTGGGAGGTCCTCAGTACTTCCAGGAGAAGATCTGAACACATATGGATGTGTCCTGAGTGCTGTGATGACGATCCTCACAAACATAACACATGCATACATGTTTGGGGCAATGAGTGTGAATCTAGATAATAAATAACCTGCAAGAGTATGGTGTTATCAGGAGAGATGCATGACGGGACTGTTAGGTAGAGAGCCATGAAGACTGGTCACCACATAACTTCTGTAGCTCTACTCCCGGCCCTGAATAGTATCGTCGTCGTCATCATCATAATCATCATCAAGTACCAAGCCTGCTGGCATAGGTGATCATGTCTCTCCACAATTTTCGATCTCTACAGTTATTTATCATTTCTGTTGTTCACCTTCTGCCAAGCCATTCTCTTATTAAGCTGTCTGGTATTTTTTCTCTTTGCTTTCCTCTCTCTCTCTCTCTCTCTCTCTCTCTCTCTCTCCCTCTCTCTCTCTCTTTGTCCCTCAATTTTCCCAGTTGTTGCAATATATTCCAGTTCTTCCCTTATTTATACATGGCCAAAAAATGATGATTTTTGTTCCTAATATTGGCAATTAGCTCTCTTTTTGCTTTGGCCTCTTTCAGAACGTTTTCATTACTCTTCTTAGTTGTCCTTGGTATTCTCAACATTCTTCTGTGAAACCACATTTCTACACTCCAGTGATTTTCTTGTTTGTTGTCCTCTTGTCCATGATTCACATCCATATATTAAGACTGACTCTACATAACATTTAAGAACTCTTTTTCTTGTTTCGATTGTCAATTTGAAATGGATTGCATAGTATCTTCCTCATTTTTTGGAAAGCTGCTTTTGCCTGAGCAATCCTGCACCTCACCTCTATTGTTTTTAATATTCTGTATATTTGATATCCGAGTTTACCGCCATTAACACAGAAGTAGGGTTAACACTTGCTATACGCTGAGAGATGTACTGGGGTTAATGGAGTTATCCTATGTGCTTTGAAAATGTGTGGGCTATCAAAATATAATGTAACTACCCTGCATTATTGTGGACCCGCATTGGACATAACAGTCATGTTTGTGTGTGTGTGTGTGTGCACATACACACACACACACACACACAGAGAGAGAGAGAGAGAGAGAGAGAGAGAGAGAGAGATATTAAGCAAACAATCGGATGAGTTGAGTTGTCTGTGTCACCAATACTAGACGTGCAACAGCACACTGAAAGGGAGTGAACGAGATTGAGGTGAAGAAATGTGCTAATTAACGCTAAGAGTAATAAGCCTTACCAATCAGTCGATCTGCTGCAGGAACAAAGAGGAAGCTCTAAGATAAATGCTAAGATAAATAAAGAAATATTTATAATGATAAATAGAGGATAAGAGGTAGGGTTCGATCCCAACCGACGGCTTCCGGGTTCATCCAGCCTTTAATGGGAACCGGATTTATTCTGGGAAAGTAAAGCGGCACGGGCGTAATACCGACCACAGTACCCCAAAAATCATGTGCTGAAGGTCTGTAAAATTTATGGTTACTAACACCATATTTCCCATACGCCACTTGGCGTGACGGGGGCACTTTGCTTCTTTTTTTATATTATTGATTATAATACTTTATTAATCCATCTCATTCATAATCATCCTTGAGTCTGTTGCTCCCGTAGCGTTTGTTGAAAGCTCATCATCTTGTATCATATATTTTGATCTTTTTGTCTCGTAGTTGTATGTCGTGGTCAAACCATTTTCCTTGTAGCTAAGGATAGATACCCAACTTTGATAATCAATAACTATCGACCGACCAAAGTCCTCCGTTGTGTAAACAAGTTGATGGAGAGACAGATCAATAGAAGACTCATTTGGTACCTCGGAACCAACTCACTTCTAGCCATATTTTAAACAGAAACTACCAAACACACAATTTCATCTGTCCTCTCTAACAGAAAACATGGAAAATGTTTCTCTTTTTTCCCCAGAAAATTATAAAAAGAAAGTCAGACCAGCGTTCTCCTATCTGTCTCCCATGGTCATCAATACTGAAGATCTAGTACTTGCATGAAAAAGTGATTCACATCATGTTTTTTTTTCTGATTAAGAACTATCTCCTTCACAGACCTTCCCGTGTCACAAACTGTCCAGAAGTAAAAGCATCAAGATGCACCAAGATGCACCAAGATGCACCAAGATGTACCAAGATGCACCAAGATGCACCAAGATGCACCAAGATGCATCAAGATGCACCAAGATGCACCAAGATGCATCAAGATGCATCAAGATGCACCAAGATACACCAAGATGCACCAAGATGCACCAAGATGCATCAAGATACACCACGATGCACCAAGATGCACCAAGATGCACCAAGATGCACCAAGATGCGTAGAGATGCGAAGCTGCTGTAAAGCTGATGATAATAGCAATTCTAAAAAAAAAAAAAGAAAGAAAAAAAGTGGTATGGTGACAGCTTTACGTGGTAATGGACAAAACAAAAGTCGACGTTTCGGCCAAGTAGGCATTCAGTTGGAACAACATACAACAACACAATATATATATATATATATATATATATATATATATATATATATATATATATATATATATATATATAAGGATATGTAAACAAATCTAACTACATGGCGATTATATGCTAGATACTCAAGAAAGGAAATAAAAGAAGGCCACTTCCCTGTGTTCCAGAGCGTGGTCAGCCTCCGAATGGACTAAGATGAGAAGGCGAAATGACCAACTATAAATCTCACTGACCAGGCAGGCGGGAAGGTGGGGTACAAGATATATATTATATATAAACTGTGCATATCTAACTCTGTGTGTACACCCCGAAACGATGTGTAAAAAAAAAATATGTGTATATAACAGTACATGCGTACAAGCAGAAATCCGCATATATATTGCCACAAAGCACACAAAAGAATACCCACAGGTGCCCAAATGTGCCAATACATATGCAGACAAATATATCTACATGTATAGGTTCGGTAGCACATGGGGGTAACACAAGCTGTCATCTCAGTAAGTTCGCCCCAACTGAGAGTTCCCCATGGAAGTGTAAAAGCAACAAAATTCTTCCCGATAAACATCACGAAACGCTACAATAATCATGTTCCAGATAGTCTTCATGCTAAGGACTTTACAGTCTAAATAGCCAGATCATCATCATCATGTGCCATACTGGTTGGCGTAGGCGATCATGTCCTTCCACAATATTCTATCTACAGTGCATCGTATCAGTTCTGTTGTTGACTGTTTTCCATGCCATGACACCAAGTTATCCAGTATTTTCTTTCTTTGACGTCCGCGATGTCTCCTTCCTTTTATTTTGCCAGTTGTAACCAAGTATTCCAACTTTCCTCTTCTCATGATGTGCCCGAAAAATGTTGATTGTTTCTTTCTGATGTTTTTAGGAGCTGCCTTTTTGTGTTGGTCTCTTTGAGAACTTCCTCATTGGTCTTTTTAGTTGTCCAGGGAACTTTCAACATTCTTCTGAGAAATCCCATCTATGTGGCCTCTAATCGTCTTTTCATTTGTTTGTCTACTGTCCATGATTCGCTTCCATAGGTCAGAATTGGTTCTATATAGCACCGATGAACTCTCTTTCTCATTTTTACTGACATAGATTTGTTGCATAAGATATTTTTCATTTTATGAAATGCTATTTTGGCCTGGGCTATTCTGCTTTTTATTTCCGTGGTGCATCTTCCATCTGATGTAATTATTGTGCCCTAGTATTTGACGCATTGGACTTGTTTCAAATTTGTCCTGTTTATTTTTATGCTGCATGATGGTGGTGATTGTTTCTTCGATATGACCATTACTTCTGTTTTCTTACTATTCAGACTGAGACCTTTCTTGTTACTTTCTTTCACTATTGTGTTTATCAATAATAGATATGTGTATAATGGATAGCCAGATATAAATATAAAAAATGTAGAGAACTGGACAAAGACTTGGTAGGTAAGGTAAAGACGCATGGTAGTTGCCGTTTGGTTACGAAGTGTTAGTGACGTCATTGTACTAAGCCTCATCTTCATGAATGCGGTGGCCAGTTCCTTTCTTCACCACAGAATATCTCTGGTACACATTTAAAGGAATGTTGCAAGGGAAAATATGAGGTAAAAGATGCAGAGGCAGACCAAAACAAACATGGACAAGCAACATCAAAAGATGGACACGTCAGTCTATGACAATCAGCACCATTAAAGCAAGAGACAGAGCGGAACGGCGCTCCTTGGTAGCCAACCTTCGATAGGGAGACGGCACTCGATGATAATGACACATTTAAAGAGGCTGGGCAGAACCCGGGAGTCCTTTACGAGAAATATTTCCGAATATTTTGGGAAATCAAATTTTAAATAAAATGTTAACGTCAGTTATTTTATTTCTGGGGTCTGTGGTGAGGGGGATAGGTACGATTTGAGAATAAAGCCGCTTTTCCACTGCAGTCCCACAGAACTGGTAGATGTGGAGATGTTATAGTGTGATATAGCTGGTAGATGTGGAGATGTTATAGTGTGATGTAGCTGGTAGATGTGGAGAAGTTATAGTGTGATGTAGCTGGTAAATGTGGAGATGTTATAGTGTGCTGTGGCTGGTAGATGTGGAAACGTTATACTGTGATGTAGCTGGTAGATGTGGAGATGTTATAGTGTGATGTAGCTGGTAGATGTGGAGATGTTATAGTGTGATGTAGCTGGTAGATGTGGAGATGTTATAGTGTGCTGTAGCTGGTAAATGTGTAGATGTTATAGTGTGATGTAGCTGGTAGATGTGGAGATGTTATAGTGTGATGTAGCTGGTAGATGTGGAGATGTTATAGTGTGCTGTGGCTGGTAGATGTGGAAACGTTATACTGTGATGTAGCTGGTAGATGTGGAGATGTTATAGTGTGATGTAGCTGGTAGATGTGGAGATGTTATAGTGTGATGTAGCTGGTAGATGTGGAGATGTTATAGTGTGCTGTAGCTGGTAAATGTGTAGATGTTATAGTGTGATGTAGCTGGTAGATGTGTAGATGTTATAGTGTGATGTAGCTGGTAGATGTGGAGATGTTATAGTGTGATGTAGCTGGTAGATGTGGAGATGTTATAGTGTGATGTAGCTGGTAGATGTGGAGATGTTATAGTGTGATGTAGTTGGTAGATGTGGAGATGTTATAGTGTGCTGTAGCTGGTGATGTGGAAATGTTATAGTGTGATGTAGCTGGTAGATGTGGAGATGTTATAGTGTGATGTAGCTGGTAGATGTGTAGATGTTATAGTGTGATGTAGCTGGTAGATGTGGAGATGTTATAGTGTGATGTAGCTGGTAGATGTGGAGATGTTATAGTGTGATATAGCTGGTAGATGTGGAGATGTTATAGTGTGGTGTAATTTAGCTGATAGATGTGGAGATGTTATAGTGTGATGTAATTTAGCTGATAGATGTGGAGATGTTATAGTGTGATGTAATTTAGCTGATAGATGTGGAGATGTTATAGTGTGATGTAATTTAGCTGATAGATGTGGAGATATTATAGTGTGATGTAATTTAGCTGATAGATGTGGAGATATTATAGTGTGATGTAATTTAGCTGATAGATGTGGAGATGTTATAGTGTGATGTAATTTAGCTGATAGATGTGGAGATATTATAGTGTGGTGTAATTTAGCTGGTAGATGTGGAGATATTATAGTGTGATGTAATTTAGCTGATAGCTATGGGGATATTGTTATAGTGTAATGTAATTTAGCTGGTAGCTGTGGAGATGTTATAGTGTGATGTAATTTAGGTGATAGCTATGGGGATATTGTTATCATCATCAAGTACCGGACCTTCTGGCGTAGGTGATCATGTCTCTCCACAATTTTCGATCTCGACAGTTCTATATCATTTGTGTTTTGACTTTCTGCCAAGCCATTCTCTTAAACTGTCTGGTATTTTTTCTCGTTGCTTTCCTCTATCTCTTCGTCCCTCAATTTTCCAAGTTGTTACAATATATTACAGTTGCTCTCTTCTCATTACATTGCCAAAAAATGATGATTGTTTCTTCCTAATATTGGAAATTAGCTCTTTTTTTGCTTTGACCTCTTTCAAAACATGTTCATTACTCATCTTTGCTGTCCATGGTATTCTCAATATTCTTCTGTAAAACCACATTTCTACAGACTCAAGCGATTTTCTTGTCTGTTGTCCTATTGTCCATGATTCGCTTCAATATGTTAAGACTGGCTCTACATAACATTTAAGAACTCTTTTTTTTCTTGTTTCTATTGTCAAAAAATTGATTGCATAACATCTTCCTCATTATATTGTTATAGTGTGATGTAATTTAGCTGGTAGCTGTGGAGATGTTATAGTGTGATGTAATTTAGCTGGTAGCTGTGGAGATGTTATAGTGTGATGTAATTTAGCTGGTAGCTGTGGAGATATTATAGTGTGATGTAATTTAGCTGGTAGCTGTGGAGATATTATAGTGTGATGTAATTTAACTGGTAGCTGTGGAGATATTATAGTGTGATGTAATTTAGCTGGTAGCTGTGGAGATATTATAGTGTGATGTAATTTAACTGGTAGCTGTGGAGATATTATAGTGTGATGTAATTTAGCTGGTAGCTGTGGAGATATTATAGTGTGATGTAATTTAGCTGGTAGCTGTGGAGATATTATAGTGTGATGTAATTTAGCTGGTAGCTGTGGAGATATTATAGCATGATGTAATGTAAAAGAAAGTAACAAGAAATGTCTCAGCCTGAATAGTAAGAAAACAGAAGTAATGGTCATATCGAAGAAACAATCATCACCAACATGCAGCATAAAAATAAACAAAACAAATTAGAAACAAGTGCAACGTTTCAAATACTTGGGCACAATAATAACATCAGATGGAAGATGCACCACAGAAATAAAAAGCAGAATAGCCCAGGCCAAAATAACATTTCAGAAAATGAAAAATATCTTATGCAACAAATCTATGTCAATAGAAATGAGAAAGAGAGTTCATCGGTGCTATATAGAACCAATTCTGACCTATGGAAGCGAACATGGACTGTAGACAAGCAAATGAAAAGACGATTAGAGGCCACAGAGATGAGATTTCTCAGAAGAATGTTGAAAGTTCCCTGGACAACTAAAAAGACCAATGAGGAAGTTCTCAAAGAGGCCAACACAAAAAGGCAGCTCCTAAAAAACATCAGAAAGAAGCAATCAACATTTTTCGGGCACATCATGAGAAGAGGAAAGTTGGGATACTTGGTTACAATTGGCAAAATAAAAGGAAAGAGAGATCGCGGACGACAAAGAGAGAAAATACAGGATAGCTTTTTGTCATGTCATGGAAAACAGTCAACAACAGAACTGATACGATGCACTGTTGATAGAAGATTGTGGGAGGACATGATCGCCCACGCCAACCGGTTTGGCACACGATGATTATGTAATTTAGCTGATAGCTATGGGGATATTGTTATAGTATCGTGTAATTTAGCTGGTAGCTAAGGAGAGGTTATAGTGTGATGTAATTTAGCCGGAAGCTATGGATATATTGTTATAGCGTCATGTAATTCAGCGGAAGCTATGGATATATTGTTATAGCGTTATGTAATTCAGCGGTAGCTATGGTTATGTTGTTATAGCGTAATGTAATTTAGCTGGTAGCTATGGATATGGTGTTATAGCGAAATGTAACTTAGCTGTTAACTATGGATATTTTGTTATAGCGTGATGTAATTTAGCTGGTAGCGTTGATTTGTTGTTATAGAGTCATATAATTTAGCTGGTAGCTATAGAGACGTTGTTATAGCGTGATGTAATTTAGCTGGTACCGTTGGATAGGTTGTTATAGAGTCATATAATTTAGCTGGTAGCCATAGAGACGTTGTTATAGCGTGATGTATTTTAGCTGGTAGCTATAGAGACGTTGTTATAGCGTGATGTAATTTAGCTGGTAGCTATAGAGGCGTTGTTATAGCATGATGTAATTTAGCTGGTAGCTACAGAGACGTTATAGCATGATGTAATTTAGCTGGTAGCTATAGAGACGTTGTTATAGCGTGATGTAATTTAGCTGATAGCTATAGAGACGTTGTTATAGCGTGATGTAATTTAGCTGGTAGCTATAGAGACGTTGTTATAGCATGATGTAATTTAGCTGCTAGCTATAGAGACGTTGTTATAGCGTGATGTAATTTAGCTGGTAGCTATAGAGACGTTGTTATAGCGTGATGTAATTTAGCTGGTAGCTATAGAGACATTGTTATAGTGTGATGTAATTTAGCTGGTAGCTATAGAGACGTTGTTATAGTGTGATGTAATTTAGCTGGTAGCTATAGAGACGTTGTTATAGCGTGATGTAATTTAGCTGATAGCCATAGAGACGTTGTTATAGCGTGATGTAATTTAGCTGGTAGCTATAGTGACGTTGTTATAGTGTGATGTAATGTAGCTGGTAGCTATAGAGACATTGTTATTGCGTGATGTAGTTTACCTAGTAGCTGTGGAGAAGTGTGTGTATAACGAGATGAGATAGTGTACAACATAGAAAGACTTACTCGCGACCACAGTTAAACAAAGAACTCTCTAGGTAGCCCAATGACAGTAAACAAGTCCGAATATGTATGTCTTTATTAAACATGGACAATCAGTTCAGACATGACATGTGTCAATCAGCTAGTATCAAAGTATAATATAGACATTGATTGGTGTGATTTGTCTCTTAATCTTCTCTATCTTGGCCTTGAACTGTCACTGTTACGCGACAGCCGAATGTTACTTAGTAACAGTTCTAAATGTGACCGTAACGGTACTCTGTCATCTTACAAGTCATCTACTGGAATCTCAATCACGTGACGTCTCTCTGCTTAAAGAAGCTCCTCTATATCTTTGTTCTGGAGTGAAATATTTTCTCCTGACTACGATGTTAGCTCTTACTTGGTATCTGATCAGCTTCATAACTTGTAACTATTGAAGTCTTGTGTTTTGTAGATTCTGTATACGTATCTATATCTACGAGTGAGTTTTCTCTAAGTTCATAGTCAGCTCAATCTCATGACTAACTTCCGTGATTCTCTAAATTCATGATCAGCTCAATCTCATGACTAACTTCCGTGATTCTTTAAGTCCATAGTCAACTCAAACTCATGACTAACTTCCGTGATTCTCTAAGTTCATAGTCAGCTCAATCTCATGTAAACTTCTGTTATTCTCTAAGTTCATAGTCAGCTCAATCTCATGACTAACTTCCGTGATTCTCTAAGTTCATAGTCAGCTCAATCTCATGACTAACTTCTGTGATTCTCTAAGTTCATAGTCAGCTCAATCTCATGACTAACTTCCGTGATTCTCTAAGTTCATAGTCAGCTCAATCTCATGACTAACTTCCGTGATTCTCTAAGTTCATAGTCAGCTCAATCTCATGACTAACTTCCGTGATTCTCTAAGTTCATAATCAGCTCAATCTCATGACTAACTTCCGTGATTCTCTAAGTTCATAGTCAGCTCAATTTCTTGACTAAATTCCGTGATTCTCTGTCTTATGAAGAAGTGGGTTATGTTGATAACTCTAGCTGACTATATTTAATGAAACTATAACTTCATCTCGGGAGCAGCGATAGCTCAATGGTTAGTGAACTGGACTACAAAGAACAAGATGTAGGGTTCGATCCCAACCGACGGCTTCTAGTCCACCCAGCCTTTAATGGGTACCGAATTTTTTTCTGGGAAAGTAAAGCGGCACGGGCGTAATACCGACCACATTACCCCAAAAATCATGTGCTGAAGGTCTGTAAAATGTATGGTCACTAACACCATATACGCCACTTGGCGTGACGGGGGTACTTTACTTTTTTTTAAAACTGGTATAACTTCATCTCTGCATATGGAACTATCTACAGCTAATTATGCTGCCCTGAGTGCTAACTTATTGCTCCCTGGATCTCTCCTGGTCTTCTATGGCATAATGACCAAGACTTTCACTTTCTATTATTTATACTCATCTTAACTAGCATAGCTTCCAGGTCACATATTCCACTCTCCTCTTTATTCCCGTAACCCAATTTGAGAACAATGGTTAAAGAAAGTCTCACTTTAAGTTCCCTAAATTTGGCCTCAGATAGTCTATGTTTGTGGTCTCCTTGTTTGTATAGCCGGAATTCATGTACGTCAGTATGGTCCCGTTCTGAACACAATGGGTTCTAAATTAGTATTTCCCCGTGTTTTTCACCAGAAAGACTGCTATTTGAGTAAGACTCTAGGACACTTATTGTTGTATCCTGTTATTTTAACCTAGCCTACATGATAAAACAATGGTCTTTTCAGTGATAAAAATGTCACTTTGTCTGGTTTGAGTTTGAAACAAGGCAATAAAGCGTATCTAACCCTTAAGGTAAATTGAGCTCAACAATCTGAAGAAAGTATTCGGTCAGCATCCATGTTACCTTGCTCTAGTTTATAACCTGATTGAGGCAGTTTTATTGGTATCTTCCATTGTCCTAATTTGTGTCAAATCACAGTGGTTTATTATTAGATTCGCTACTTTAGTACAAAATGCCAATCTTGGGATCATTTGTGTATCTACATGTCTAAGCATCATATTATTCTGCCATATTATTATTGTGGTAAAATGTGGTTTTACAGAAGAATGTTGAGAATACCACGGACAGCTAAGAAGAGAAATGAAAACGTTCTGAAAAAGGCCAAATCAAAAAGAGAGCTAATTTCCAATATTATGAAGAAACAATCATCATTTTTTGGCCATGTAATGTGAAGAAAACAACTGGAATATATTATAAAAACTGGAAAAATTGGGAGATGAAGAGATAGAGGGAAGCAAAGAGAAAAAAATACCAGACAGCTTAAGAGAATGGCTTGGCAGAAGGTCAACAACATAAATGATAAATAGCTGCCGAGATCGAAAGTTGTGGAGAGACATGATCACCCACACCAGCAGGCTTGATAATGATGAACCTATACAGTTACCTATAGGTAGAACAAGGAGTTCAGGTAATTTATTTTTATATCACCTGAACATCTCTATACCTAGAAAACAGTGTAATACCCCCAACGCATTTACCTGGGAGCCAGATCGATAAATGAAAAAAAAAGAAATATCTGAAGACAGTTCAAAGACGTGCAGTGATGAGAAACTAGCGGATGTTGTCCCGGGCTGCAAACATAAAAGTGCAATATTTCTACGCTAAGATGGTCAGGCCCATCATAGAACATTCCTCAAGCTCTTATGCAGCAGCAGCAGCCAAAACAACAAAATAATAAAAATGAATTAAGGTTCTTAAAACGACACGCTAGAACAACACTATGAGCATGGAAAACACTTCAATTATATAGATGGATAAAACAATAGAGATTGAGTCACTGACAATTGAAAGACAGAACGAGACACCAAGTTCGAAATGTCTCAAAGCCTATTGCAACACTCACAGCGCCTAAAATGTCAAGACAAAACAAAAGAATGGTTTTTTAAGAAAAATCCTCAGTAATTTAGTAAGAGAGACAAGAACATTTTCTGGACGGTAACCTGAGCATGTGCTCAATGCTTATACTGGATCATGGAGCCAAAAACAATCCGCGTATACAAGTTGGAACACAGACACAAGAATATTTACTTGTGCGGAGTGCTTAGTGCGAAGTGCTTAGTGCGAAGTGCTTAGTGCGAAGTGCTTATACTGTAGCATGTAACCAAGAACAATCTGTTTATACCAGTCAGAACACAGACACAAGCTTGTTTACTTCAGCGAGGTGCTTATACTGTAGCATGTAACCAAGAACAATCTGCTCATACCAGTCAGAACACAGACACAAGCTTGTTTACTTCAGCGAGGTGCTTATACTGTAGCATGTAACCAAGAACAATCTATTTATACCAGTCAGAACACAGACACAAGCTTGTTTACTTCAGCGAGGTGCTTATACTGTAGCATGTAACCAAGAACAATCTGTTTATACCAGTCAGAACACAGACACAAGCTTGTTTACTTCAGCGAGGTGCTTATACTGTAGCATGTAACCAAGAACAATCTGCTCATACCAGTAGGAAGACAGACAGACGATTGTTTACAAGAGGATGACAAGGACTTCGAGGTCCTTACACAGGAACCACAGTCTGGTGAAAATCGGTTGGTTGCGTTCGCCCGATGACTAAAGCATTCTACAGTATCGTGGTAGACTAGAATATTCATCTTCATCATCCGCCCTTACAAGGACGTAGTGAATGTCTCTGCGTTGTGTTGTGGTTTGCAGTATGATTGTTATATTTGCGCCTTTCGGCCCAACACATGCGACTTCAGCACGACATTTTTGAGTACCGGGTTGTCTTCCCTCCTCGATCCCTGCACGCTTGGCCAGACTAGACAGGTTAGTCTGTTACTGGAGGCACCACGGAGAGGTGGAGCAGGGTCTGGATAGGTTTGGTTCACCGATCCTGGCGCAAGCCATCAGCTGTGGGTCGCTGACAACTCCCAGCTCTGGTGCCTGGAGTCGCGCCTTCGCCTTCGAACTCAATCAAAAACAATACTAGAAGTAACAGAATCATCTCGTACACAATTTATCAAACACTTTTCATGACTCAGATTCAATTGCTCAACGGAAGCAGAACTCCTTCTTTCTTGCTTTCACCCCAAAACTAACAAAAACAATCGTTATCACTGACGCTTAAAATGACGTTAATTGGCGTAGATGCGTTGTGTTGTGGTTTACAACGGGCTGTGGTATTTACGCTTTTCGGTTTAACATATGCGGTTCAGCATAAGTGAGAGGTTACCTTATCAATGGCATTGTCTATTAGCAAGGCCAGACGGATCTAACTATAATCTATTTTAATGAATACCTGCGAAGAAATGGAGTAAGATCTGCAATATTCTGATTTGCTGACTTTCGTGCCAACAGTCAGTTGCGAGTCGCTTGCCGCTTTTATCTCTGCGCTGGCATGCACTTTCGCCCCCCTCCCAAACCTGAACACAAACACACACACAGACAGAAGACAAATAATAGATGAATATTATTATAGAGGGAAACAAGGCACACATTAGCCAATCACATCACGAGAAGACGTATGTTTACAAGAGTAGGATAAATTCATAAATAATCAACAGAAGAAAAAAAGCAAGAACAATAGACAGCCCTAGGTGGCTTTGTTGGCAGTGCACTATATGTGTGTGTGCATAGTTTCTCGTGGCAAGGCGCTGTGTTGAGTGCTCTAGCGGTTGGTTTCTCGTGGCAAGGCGCTGTGTTGAGTGCTCTAGCGGTTGGTTTCTCGTGGCAAGGCGCTGTGTTGAGTGCTCTAGCGGTTGGTTTCTCGTGGCAAGGCGCTGTGTTGAGTGCTCTAGCGGTTGGTTTCTCGTGGCAAGGCGCTGTGTTGAGTGCTCTAGCGGTTGGTTTCTCGTGGCAAGGAGCTGTGTCGAGTGCTCTAGCGGTTAGTTTCTCGTGGCAAGGCGCTGTGTCGAGTGCTCTAGCGGTTAGTTTCTCGTGGCAAGGCGCTGTGTTGAGTGCTCTAGCGGTTAGTTTCTCGTGGCAAGGCGCTGTGTTGAGTGCTCTAGCGGTTAGTTTCTCGTGGCAAGGCGCTGTGTTGAGTGCTCTAGCGGTTAGTTTCTCGTGGCAAGGCGCTGTGTTGAGCGCTCTAGCGGTTGGTTTCTCGTGGCAAGGCGCTGTGTTGAGTGCTCTAGCGGTTGGTTTCTCGTGGCAAGGCGCTGTGTCGAGTGCTCTAGCGGTTAGTTTCTCGTGGCAAGGCGCTGTGTTGAGTGCTCTAGCGGTTAGTTTCTCGTGGCAAGGCGCTGTGTTGAGTGCTCTAGCGGTTAGTTTCTCGTGGCAAGGCGCTGTGTTGAGTGCTCTAGCGGTTGGTTTCTCGTGGCAAGGCGCTGTGTTGAGTGCTCTAGCGGTTGGTTTCTCGTGGCAAGGCGCTGTGTTGAGTGCTCTAGCGGTTGGTTTCTCGTGGCAAGGCACTGTGTTGAGTGCTCTAGCGGTTGGTTTCTCGTGGCAAGGCGCTGTGTTGAGTGCTCTAGCGGTTAGTTTCTCGTGGCAAGGCGCTGTGTCGAGTGCTCTAGCGGTTACTTTCTCGTGGCAAGGCGCTGTGTTGAGTGCTCTAGCGGTTGGTTTCTCGTGGCAAGGCGCTGTGTTGAGTGCTCTAGCGGTTGGTTTCTCGTGGCAAGGCGCTGTGTCGAGTGCTCTAGCGGTTAGTTTCTCGTGGCAAGGCGCTGTGTTGAGTGCTCTAGCGGTTAGTTTCTCGTGGCAAGGCGCTGTGTTGAGTGCTCTAGCGGTTAGTTTCTCGTGGCAAGGCGCTGTGTTGAGTGCTCTAGCGGTTAGTTTCTCGTGGCAAGGCGCTGTGTTGAGTGCTCTAGCGGTTGGTTTCTCGTGGCAAGGCGCTGTGTTGAGTGCTCTAGCGGTTAGTTTCTCGTGGCAAGGCACTGTGTTGAGTGCTCTAGCGGTTAGTTTCTCGTGGCAATGCACTGTGTTGAGTGCTCTAGCGGTTAGTTTCTTGTGGCAAGGCACTGTGTTGAGTGCTCTAGCATGGTTTCTCGTGGCAAGGCACTGTGTTGTGTGCTCTAGCGGTTAGTTTCTCGTGGCAAGGCTCTGTGTTGAATGCTCTAGCGGTTGGTTTCTCGTGGCAAGGCGCTGTGTTGAGTGCTCTAGCGGTTAGTTTCTCGTGGCAAGGCGCTGTGTTGAGTGCTCTAGCGGTTAGTTTCTCGTGGCAAGGCGCTGTGTTGAGCGCTCTAGCGGTTGGTTTCTCGTGGCAAGGCGCTGTGTTGAGTGCTCTAGCGGTTGGTTTCTCGTGGCAAGGCGCTGTGTCGAGTGCTCTAGCGGTTAGTTTCTCGTGGCAAGGCGCTGTGTTGAGTGCTCTAGCGGTTAGTTTCTCGTGGCAAGGCGCTGTGTTGAGTGCTCTAGCGGTTAGTTTCTCGTGGCAAGGCGCTGTGTTGAGTGCTCTAGCGGTTAGTTTCTCGTGGCAAGGCGCTGTGTTGAGTGCTCTAGCGGTTGGTTTCTCGTGGCAAGGCGCTGTGTTGAGTGCTCTAGCGGTTGGTTTCTCGTGGCAAGGCACTGTGTTGAGTGCTCTAGCGGTTAGTTTCTCGTGGCAATGCACTGTGTTGAGTGCTCTAGCGGTTAGTTTCTTGTGGCAAGGCACTGTGTTGAGTGCTCTAGCATGGTTTCTCGTGGCAAGGCACTGTGTTGTGTGCTCTAGCGGTTAGTTTCTCGTGGTAAGGCTCTGTGTTGAATGCTCTAGCGGTTGGTTTCTCGTGGCAAGGCGCTGTGTTGAGTGCTCTAGCGGTTAGTTTCTCGTGGCAAGGCGCTGTGTTGAGTGCTCTAGCGGTTAGTTTCTCGTGGCAAGGCGCTGTGTTGAGTGCTCTAGCGGTTGGTTTCTCGTGGCAAGGCGCTGTGTTGAGTGCTCTAGCGGTTAGTTTCTCGTGGCAAGGCGCTGTGTTGAGTGCTCTAGCGGTTAGTTTCTCGTGGCAAGGCGCTGTGTTGAGTGCTCTAGCGGTTAGTTTCTCGTGGCAAGGCGCTGTGTTGAGTGCTCTAGCGGTTGGTTTCTCGTGGCAAGGCGCTGTGTCGAGTGCTCTAGCGGTTAGTTTCTCGTGGCAAGGCGCTGTGTCGAGTGCTCTAGCGGTTAGTTTCTCGTGGCAAGGCGCTGTGTTGAGTGCTCTAGCGGTTAGTTTCTCGTGGCAAGGCGCTGTGTCGAGTGCTCTAGCGGTTAGTTTCTCGTGGCAAGGCGCTGTGTCGAGTGCTCTAGCGGTTAGTTTCTCGTGGCAAGGCGCTGTGTTGAGTGCTCTAGCGGTTAGTTTCTCGTGGCAAGGCGCTGTGTTGAGTGCTCTAGCGGTTAGTTTCTCGTGGTAAGGCTCTGTGTTGAATGCTCTAGCGGTTGGTTTCTCGTGGCAAGGCGCTGTGTTGAGTGCTCTAGCGGTTAGTTTCTCGTGGCAAGGCGCTGTGTTGAGTGCTCTAGCGGTTAGTTTCTCGTGGCAAGGCGCTGTGTTGAATGCTCTAGCGGTTGGTTTCTCGTGGCAAGGCGCTGTGTCGAGTGCTCTAGCGGTTAGTTTCTCGTGGCAAGGCGCTGTGTTGAGTGCTCTAGCGGTTAGTTTCTCGTGGCAAGGCGCTGTGTTGAGTGCTCTAGCGGTTAGTTTCTCGTGGCAAGGCGCTGTGTTGAGTGCTCTAGCGGTTAGTTTCTCGTGGCAAGGCGCTGTGTTGAGTGCTCTAGCGGTTGGTTTCTCGTGGCAAGGCGCTGTGTTGAGTGCTCTAGCGGTTGGTTTCTCGTGGCAAGGCACTGTGTTGAGTGCTCTAGCGGTTAGTTTCTCGTGGCAATGCACTGTGTTGAGTGCTCTAGCGGTTAGTTTCTTGTGGCAAGGCACTGTGTTGAGTGCTCTAGCATGGTTTCTCGTGGCAAGGCACTGTGTTGTGTGCTCTAGCGGTTAGTTTCTCGTGGCAAGGCTCTGTGTTGAATGCTCTAGCGGTTGGTTTCTCGTGGCAAGGCGCTGTGTTGAGTGCTCTAGCGGTTAGTTTCTCGTGGCAAGGCGCTGTGTTGAGTGCTCTAGCGGTTAGTTTCTCGTGGCAAGGCGCTGTGTTGAGTGCTCTAGCGGTTAGTTTCTCGTGGCAAGGCGCTGTGTTGAGTGCTCTAGCGGTTAGTTTCTCGTGGCAAGGCGCTGTGTTGAGCGCTCTAGCGGTTGGTTTCTCGTGGCAAGGCGCTGTGTTGAGTGCTCTAGCGGTTAGTTTCTCGTGGCAAGGCGCTGTGTTGAGTGCTCTAGCGGTTAGTTTCTCGTGGCAAGGCGCTGTGTTGAGTGCTCTATCGGTTGGTTTCTCGTGGCAAGGCGCTGTGTTGAGTGCTCTAGCGGTTAGTTTCTCGTGGCAAGGCGCTGTGTTGAGTGCTCTAGCGGTTAGTTTCTCGTGGCAAGGCGCTGTGTTGAGTGCTCTAGCGGTAAGTTTCTCGTGGCAAGGCGCTGTGTTGAGTGCTCTAGCGGTTAGTTTCTCGTGGCAAGGCGCTGTGTTGAGTGCTCTAGCGGTTAGTTGCTCGTGGCAAGGCGCTGTGTTGAGTGCTCTAGCGGTTAGTTTCTCGTGGCAAGGCTCTGTGTTGAGTGCTCTAGCGGTTAGTTTCTCGAGGCAAGGCGCTGTGTTGAGTGCTCTAGCGGTTAGTTTCTCGTGGCAAGGCGCTGTGTTGAGTGCTCTAGCGGTTAGTTTCTCGTGGCAAGGCGCTGTGTTGAGTGCTCTAGCGGTTAGTTTCTCGTGGCAAGGCGCTGTGTTGAGTGCTCTAGCGGTTAGTTTCTCGTGGCAAGGCGCTGTGTTGAGTGCTCTAGCGGTTAGTTTCTCGTGGCAAGGCGCTGTGTTGAGTGCTCTAGCGGTTAGTTTCTCGTGGCAAGGCGCTGTTTCGATGAGTTAGGGTTGGATTCTGGTTCGGGCTCTCTAGTGTTCTTTGTTTTTTTTTCTGTTTTGTTGATTATTTTATGCATTTTTCCGAGTGTTGTTAAACATTCCTCTCTCCCTGGAATGATCCAGCCACAGACAACTCTGCAAGAAAAGCTACAAACAAAGGAAGCAATGGCATATACATACATACACTCCAGCGGAGATAACAGAGAAGCACTTCACTCAAGGAACAAAAAAGTGCACAAACTTCAGATCAAAGCCACTGACACTCCACACTACCATATGAAAACGTCATAGAGAGGCGGCGTAAACAGATGCCATACATAACAACAACAAAACTAACATTATATGTGACGCAGGGTCTATTCTAAATGCTATATGAAGTCTTTTTTTTAAAAAAAAAACAAGTTTATGGAGAAAACAAAATCATAAAAGAGCAACGTTGAATATACATTTTGTATGTTGTGTCCGTGAAGAAGAAAACTAGCCCTCTAGCGGATACCAGCTTCTGGTGTTATAATCAAATTAAAAAGACAGACGAACTTGCAAAGTTAGGAGGTGACCTTGAACAGACTAACTCGCTTCAGAGTTCTGGAGAGTTAATGTACTCAAAAACCGCCCACAACAATCAATGAAAATAGAACAGAAAAAATATCATCATCAGGTGCCATGCCGGTTGGCGTAGGCGATCGCCTCTCTCCACATCACACGGTTCTTCAAACGTGTCATAGTTTTAGTCGGTGATCTTTTGCTATGCCGTTTGGAAAAGCTGTTCAATATTTTATCTTTTGGTTTTCCTCTCCTCTTCTTTCCATTCATTCTGCCTGCTGTTAGAGTGTTCTCAACGCCTTCTTTTTGCTTGACATGTCCAATAAAAGTAATTTTGATGACATTTCTCCAGCTCGCTTTCAACATTCTTCATTGGTAATTGTTGCTATTAGTGGAATTCGTAACATTCTTCTGATAAACCACATCTCAGCTGCCTCTAATGTTCTTTGTGTTGTCGTATTTTCCATAACTCGTTTCCATATAGTAGAACAGGTTTTGCGTAGCACTTTAGGACAAGTTATCTGACATTAATTGACAATGATTTATTTAAAAGTATATTTTTTAATTCCATGGAATTCTGTCTTGGCTTGTCCTATTCTGCTTCTAATTTCTGCTGTGGATCTCTCATGTGATGTTATTTTGATCACAGATATTTGAATCGATGCACTTGTTTCAGGATTTTCCCATTTAGTTTTGCTCTACATTCTTGTGTGAAATATACATATCTAGGATGAAAATAGGAGATTAAGAAGGCAATATAAATAGGCTTAAAACAAAATGTCAGACTTTTAACAGAGCAATGGGATATCGGAGCACGTCATAATAAAATGGGACAGGCCAATGTGTCATCAAAACACGTCATAAAAATGAAACAGTGCAATATGACATCAAAACACGTCATAAAAATGAAACAGTGAAATATGACATCAAAACACGTCATAAAAATGAAACAAGGCAATATGGCATCAAAGCACGTCATAACAAAATGGGACAGGTCAATGTGGTATCCGAGCACGTCATAACAAAATGGGACAGGGCAATGTGGTATCCGAGCATGTCATAACAAAATGGGACAAGGCAATGTGGTATCCGAGCACGTCATAACAAAATGGGACACGGCAATGTGGTATCCGAGCACGTCATAACAAAAGTGGGACAGGGCAATGTGGTATCCGAGCACGTAATAACAAAATGGGACAGGGCAATGTGGTATCCGAGCACGTCATAACAAAATGGGACAGGACAATGTGGTATCCGAGCACGTCATAACAAAATGGGACAGGGCAATGTGGTATCCGAGCACGTCATAACAAAATGGGACAGGGCAATGTGGTATCCGAGCACGTCATAACAAAATGGGACAGGGTAATGTGGTATCCGAGCACGTCATAACAAAATGGGACAGGGCAATGTGGTATCCGAGCACGTCATAACAAAATGGGACAGGGCAATGTGGTATCCGAGCACGTCATAACAAAATGGGTCAAGACAATGTGGTATCCGAGCACGTCATAACAAAATGGGACAGGGTAATGTGGTATCCGAGCACGTCATAACAAAATGGGACAAGACAATGTGGTATCCGAGCACGTCATAACAAAATGGGACAGGGCAATGTGGTATCCGAGCACGTCATAACAAAATGGGACAAGACAATGTGGTATCCGAGCACGTCATAACAAAATGGGACAGGGCAATGTGGTATCCGAGCACGTCATAACAAAATGGGACAAGACAATGTGGTACCACGCCCGTCCGTTACCTGGGCTCGAAGGGGGGAGTAAAGAATGGTGTGCTGTTCCCTATCAGGCATGCTCGTAAGAAGCGACTAAGGAGCGTTGAGTATAAGACTGGCTATCCGGTACTGTAAAAAATAAGCCGCAAAGACTTCACAAACATGGACAAGTCAAAGAAAATAAAAAATAAATAAATCCACCATCAAGGAGAGATAATGGCTCTCTGTCTAAGAGATGTATGACGCAATCCGGAGAAGGCCGCAGGGAGTTCGGATCGCCGATTCACCTTGTCTACGAGGAAATCATCCACAATTGGCACCTGGAATGTATGTACTCGAAATGAACAAGGAAAAGCTGCACAAGTAGCAGCAGAGATGACAAACTGCAAAATAGATTTTTAGGAATGTGTGAAAAAAAGATGGTTAGGAGCAGAAAGGATAAAACAAAACACAGGAGAGATGATTTTATCGTCAGGATACCAGGAATCTGGAGTACAACATAATGAAGGGGTAGCTTTAATGTTATCAAGGGGAGTACAGAAAGCATTGATCGAATGGGAAGCAGTAGGGCCAAGACTAATAAGAGCAACATTTAAAACAACAACAACAACAGAAAATAAAAATACACACTATCCAATGCTACGCACCAACCAATGATATAGATGATTTAGTTAGAGATGAATTCTATAATCAGTTGCAGTGTTAGATAGATGGAAAACGAGCCAAAGATATTATAATCTTGATGGGAGATCAAAACGCAAAGGAAAGATCAGACAACAGAGGCTTCGAAGAGATCATGTGAAAACATGGACTTGACGAAATAAACGAGAATTGAGAGATATTTGTTAAATTCTGTGCCTTTAATCAAGTGAGCCTAGGAGGAATAATAAAAAAGTAAAGTATCCCCGTCACGCCAAGTGGCGTATAGGGAAATATGGTGTTAGTGACCCTATATTTTACAGACATTCAGCACATGATTTTTGGGGTAATGTGGTCGGTATTACGCCCATGCTGCTTTACTTTCCCAGAAAAAAAATCCGGTACCCATTTAAGGCTGGGTGAACCCGAAAGCCTTCGGTTTGGGATCGAACCCTACCCCTTGTCCGTGGTAGTCCAGTTCACTAACCATTGAGCTATCGCGGCTCCTAGGAGGAATAATATTCCAACATAAAATAATACATAAAGCTATCTCGGTTATTGGTTATTGGTTATGGAAGGCCTCGGTATCACAGCAAACGAATTAAAATCCATAATTGCTCAACTGCCAGTGGAATCATCCGAATTACTAACTCATCTCCCAAACAAAGAAAGGTAACTGTAGTCCCCATCGTAGCAGTCTCAGCACACGCCAAAAGACATAAGGCGAAACCGCGCAGAAAGTGAACACAGCCAACTGTTCCCTGTCATACGATATCATCATTCATCGTAAACAAGCGGGATATCGAAAGAGGATCAAAACGGATGAGACACACAGCTCACGGTGTGCACAGATGCTACCTCGGTGTCACCATATCATAGAACGGAGAATCAAATTGACCACATAAGTATTAATAATAAGTTTAAGTCATCCTACATGGTGTAACAGTATATAGAGGAACAGATGTGGCTTCAGATCATCATCTTCTGCTAGCCAAACTTAAACTGAAAAGATAAACTACAACACAGAAGGGGAGACAATATTTCAATGTAGGGTTTCTTAAACAGCAAGGAATTAACGATCAATCACAGTATCAAAGAAATATCAAATCCTCCAACAACCGGAAAATACAATAAATGTAGAAGATCATTGGAAACATGTAAAGGATATATGGAAGGAGACATGAAGAAACCCTGGGGAAAAGAAAACGCTAAAATAAGGCATGGATGACAGCAGAGACCCTGGATAAAATTAAAGAAAGAAAGAATAAGAAAGTATACATAAAAAAAAGCAAAACGAGATTTTTGTTATCTGTTATTTTTGTTTCTCTTTGCTTCACTCTATCTCTTCGTCCCTCAATTTTTCCAGTTGTTACAATATATTCAAGTTGTTCTCTTCTCATTACATGGCCAAAAAGTGATGATTGTCTCTTCCTAACATTGGAAATTAGCTCTCTTTTTGCTTTGACCTCTCTCAGAACCTCTTCATTACTCTTCTTAGCTGTCCATGGTATTCTCAACATTCTTCTGTAAAACCATATTTCTATAGACTCCAGTGATTTTCTTGTCTGTTGTCCTAATGTCCATGACTGGCATCCATATGTTAAGACTGGCTCTACGTAACATTTAAGAACTCTTTTTATTTTCCTCATTTTTTGGAAAGCTGCTTTTGCCTGAGTCATTCTGCATCTCACCTCTTTTGTACATCTTCCGTCTGAGATTAACAAAGTTCCCAAATATTTAAATTCATTTACCTGTTTTAATATTGTTCCACTTGTCTTTATTTTGCACTGAAGTGATGTCCTTTTCTTTGTTGTTACCTCTGTCTTTTTGCAATTAAGGCTGAGTCCATGATTTTTGCTTTCTTTTACTATAATGTCCAGCATTTCTTGTAACTCATTTTCACTCTTAGCGATTAATACTCATACATATTCAAACATACGGGCATTAAATACTAAAGTGTCATTCATACATACGGGCATTAACTACTAAAATGTCATTCATACATACGGACATTAACTACTAAAATGTCATTCCTACATACGGGCATTAACTACTAAAATGGCATTCATACATACGGGCATTAACTACTAAAATAGCATTCATACATACGGGCATTAACTACTAAAATGTCATTCATACATACGGGCATTATCTACTAAAATGTCATTCATACATACGGACATTAACTACTAAAGTGTCATTCATACATACGGACATTAACTACTAAAGTGTCATTCATACATACGGACATTAACTACTAAAATGTCGTTAATACATACGGACAGTAACTACTAACATGTCATTCATACATACGGACATTAACTACTAAAGTGTCATTCATACATACGGACATTAACTACTAAAATGTCATTCATACATACGGACATTAACTACTAAAGTGTCATTCATACATACGGACATTAACTACTAAAATGCCATTAATACATACGGACATTAACTACTAAAATGTCATTAATACATACGGACAGTAACTACTAAAATGCCATTAATACATACGGACAGTAACTACTAAAATGTCGTTAATACATACGGACAGTAACTACTAAAATGTCATTAATACATACGGACAGTAACTACTAAAATGTCATTCATACATACGGACATTAACTACTAAAGTGTCATTCATACATACGGACATTAACTACTAAAATGTCATTAATACATACGGACATTAACTACTAAAATGTCATTAATACATACGGACAGTAACTACTAAAATGCCATTAATACATACGGACAGTAATTACTAAAATGTCATTAATACATACGGACAGTAACTACTAAAATGTCATTCATACATACGGACATTAACTACTAAAATGTCGTTAATACATACGGACAGTAACTACTAAAATGCCATTAATACATACGGACATTAACTACTAAAATGTCATTCATACATACGGACATTAACTACTAAAATGCCATTAATACATACCGACAGTAACTACTAAAATGTCAATCATACATACGGGCATTAACTACTAAAATGTCATTCATACATACGGGCATTAACTACTAAAATGTCATTCATACATACGGGCAGTAACTACTAAAATGTCGTTAATACATACAGACAGTAACTACTAAAATGTCATTCATACATACGGACAGTAACTACTAAAATGTCGTTAATACATACGGACAGTAACTACTAAAATGTCGTTAATACATACGGACAGTAACTACTAAAATGTCATTAATACATACGGACAGTAACTACTAAAATGTCGTTAATACATACGGACATTAACTACTAAAATGTCATTCATACATACGGACATTAACTACTAAAATGTCGTTAATACATATGGACAGTAACTACTAAAATATCATTCATACATACGGACATTAACTACTAAAATGTCGTTAATACATACGGACAGTAACTACTAAAATGCCATTAATACATACGGACAGTAACTAATAAAATGTCGTTAATACATACGGACAGTAACTACTAAAATGTCATTCATACATACGGGCATTAACTACTAAAGTGTCATTCATACATACGGACATTAACTACTAAAATGTCATTCATACATACGGACATTAACTACTAAAGTGTCATTCATACATACGGACATTAACTACTAAAATGCCATTAATACATACGGACATTAACTACTAAAATGTCATTAATACATACGGACAGTAACTACTAAAATGCCATTAATACATACGGACAGTAACTACTAAAATGTCGTTAATACATACGGACAGTAACTACTAAAATGTCATTAATACATACGGACAGTAACTACTAAAATGTCATTCATACATACGGACATTAACTACTAAAGTGTCATTCATACATACGGACATTAACTACTAAAATGTCATTAATACATACGGACATTAACTACTAAAATGTCATTAATACATACGGACAGTAACTACTAAAATGCCATTAATACATACGGACAGTAATTACTAAAATGTCATTAATACATACGGACAGTAACTACTAAAATGTCATTCATACATACGGACATTAACTACTAAAATGTCGTTAATACATACGGACAGTAACTACTAAAATGCCATTAATACATACGGACATTAACTACTAAAATGTCATTCATACATACGGACATTAACTACTAAAATGCCATTAATACATACCGACAGTAACTACTAAAATGTCAATCATACATACGGGCATTAACTACTAAAATGTCATTCATACATACGGGCATTAACTACTAAAATGTCATTCATACATACGGGCAGTAACTACTAAAATGTCGTTAATACATACAGACAGTAACTACTAAAATGTCATTCATACATACGGACAGTAACTACTAAAATGTCGTTAATACATACGGACAGTAACTACTAAAATGTCGTTAATACATACGGACAGTAACTACTAAAATGTCATTAATACATACGGACAGTAACTACTAAAATGTCGTTAATACATACGGACATTAACTACTAAAATGTCATTCATACATACGGACATTAACTACTAAAATGTCGTTAATACATATGGACAGTAACTACTAAAATATCATTCATACATACGGACATTAACTACTAAAATGTCGTTAATACATACGGACAGTAACTACTAAAATGCCATTAATACATACGGACAGTAACTAATAAAATGTCGTTAATACATACGGACAGTAACTACTAAAATGTCATTCATACATACGGGCATTAACTACTAAAATGTCATTCATACATACGGACAGTAACTACTAAAATGTCGTTAATACATACGGACATTAACTACTAAAATGTCATTAATACATACGGACATTAACTACTAAAATGTCATTAATACATACGGACATTAACTACTAAAATGTCAATCAAACATACGGACATTAACTACTGAAGTGTCAATCAAACATAAATATTCACTTTTGCAAAAGTGTTACGTTTTGTGTGTGGCTTCACAAATTGAAACCACTTCCATACAATACATTTATTTTGAGAATGAGAGGGATGTACTGGGCTCATAGCATCATCTTCATCCATAAAAACTGCCAAATTTAGAAGATTATAACTAAAATACTACTTTGAGATGTTAATAAACAGCTGTGAACAGATCAGATAGATAAACTAGCACAGTGATTTGTTTCTAAAAAAAAAAAAAACCCGATAGACTAACAACTAGTGTTGACTATAAAAAGTCAGCAAACAACACAGAGAAATTGGAACGACGGTGGTTTTTTTTTTATTATAATCATCATCATTAAGTACCGGGCCTGCTAGCGTAGGTGATCAACTCTCTCCACAACTTTCGATCTCGACAGTTATTTATCATTTCTGTTGTTGACCCTCTGCCAAGCCATTCTTTTAAGCTGTCTGGTATTTTTTCTCTTTGCTTCCCTCTATCTCTTCGTTCCTCAATTTTTCCAGTTGTCACAATATATTCCAGTTGTTCTCTTCTCATTACATGGCCAAAAAAAGATGAGTGTTTCTTCCAAATATTTTTATATTAGCTCTCCTTTTGATTTGGCCTCTTACAGAATGTTTTCATTACTCTTCTTAGCTGTCCATGGTATTCTCAGCACTCTTCTGTAAAACCACATTTCTACAGCCCTCAGTGATTTTCTTGTCTGTTGTCCTATTGTCCATGATTCACGTCCACATTATTATAATAAACAATAATAATAGGAAACCAGACGGAGATCAGCCAAAATGTATTCCTAGATTAAATCTAGCAAGTCAGATGCAGAATTTAGCTCCATAAATTTACAAAGAAATCAAACAGACCAAACCAAAACCAGAGTATGGTTTATTCACAAATAAACCTGGTAGATCAGAAAAAAAAACCAGCATCGCGTTGTTCTGTATCACATTCCAGCAAACAATAAACCAGCAGGTCAAAGATAAATTAAACATAAACCCAGCAGGTCAGAAATAAATTAAAAATAAAGCCAACAAGTCAGAGAGATAAATCAGCCGAAAGTTGCCCTACAATAAACCAAGAAGGCCAGACGTAAATAAATCGGAGATTGTTGGAGCCTGATAACAGCCAAGGTTTCTGCTTGTCCTGTCACTAGGTCACTAGGAGATGGCTGGAGAGTTGGAAGAGAGTCGTTTGTGTAATTGGTAATTTACATGTCTTGTTGGTGAACGGAGAATGGATGGAAGGAACAGATAAAAGGAGAGCTAGAGAGAGGAGAAGAAGAAAAAGAAAAAATAGAAAGAGAGAAAAGAAAAGAAATAGAAAGAGGAGAAGATAAAGTGTAGAAGAGGAAGGAAGGAAGGAAGGAAGGAAGGAAGGAAGGAAGGAAGGAAGGAAGGAAGGAAGGAAGGAAGGAAGGAAGAAGGAAGAAGGAAGGAAGGAAAGGAAGGAAGGAAGGAAGGAAGGAAGGAAGGAAGGAAGGAAGGAAGGAAGGAAGGAAGGAATAATCTGGTCGCACAGTGTGGAATTAAGAGAATAATACGCCAGTGTTCACATTTCTTCACTCCATCATCACATTTTTGAAAGATGTAGTCAGTGCTTGCGTCAGAATCGTCATTCCTTCTAAAAATAAAATTCTGATATCCATTTAAGATTGGGTCGATCTGCATGCAATCTGTTTCTCGGGATCGAATCGCTATTTCGGTATATTAGTTCAATAACCTTCGAGCTAACGCAGTCTGAAACAATTAAAGGAACCAAGTCACACACCTCGTGTGTCCCATATGGGGAATATTGAATTAATTTCCATATATTGTCAATTATCGGCACATTTATCGAAGTAATGTGGTGCCTGCATACACTACGTCAGTGCTTTCTCTTCTAGTTTCTCAGGTACCCATTTACGGCTGGGTGAAATTGGAAGTCGTCGATCATAATGGAACGTAACAACTTGTCGTCAGCAGGCTAGTTGTCCTTTGTTGACAAGTTCTTGTGAGTACTACTTTATGGCTTTCAGAGCTGGTCTACAACCGCTGTGAATTTATTCAGCGACTGATTACTTCCAGCCCACTAAAGTGAATCGTTGTGTCAAATCAACTAAAGATCCACTTCGAGGATTTCTTTACCGGTGAAACGGTATTCGTACACCTGTCTGCGGTCTTCTCAGTGAAGCAAGCGCTGTGGGTACATCAATTGTGTCAAACATTGTGCGTACCACCCCAAGGTGTCGTCATGAGATCGTTTATTCCTAACGCTCTAAAGTACATAGGGCGCCTTGAAGATTTCGATCTCCTAGATCATTAAGTTCAGATAGATGTTATCTAAATTCAAGAGAAATCGAAGAGACTTATGTACCATCATCGCTTAATTTTTCTGTTTTTTTCACGCTGCGATATTTGCTGAGAAGGAGATCTGAGCACTTGAGGACAGCTATTCGATGTGCGATGAAGATATTCCGAAGACATACCTATTTACTATTGAAATCGTCGCCCGTCCAGGGGATTAAGGCTGCATAGTAGTCGACCTTGTCAACAGAATTTGTCAACTTCAACGCCCTTTGGACAGAGCTGTGACATGGCTGGAACGGATATGGGTAGTTGCCGATTGCAGTGAAACTGATTCCATGAACAGAACGGAAATGAACCTACTAATCTCTAGGGTCAACTTTTCTAGGCGTCCTGGAATAAAATGGGCAACCATAATTAGTCTAGACACAAGAGGACTTCTCGAGTACTTCCTCCAACGCGTGATTTATTGATTACGTCCTGACTGGGATCAACAATTACAAGTGATTGACAACAACCCATTTACGCTTCGAGTAACAACCGTATGTGTTGAACGAACATCAGGCAGCAGCTGGCCATGAAACGTTTGAAACTACACAAGTCGTAAGTAGATGAGCTTCTATCGACCGTATTCATTTGCAGTTAGTATTCGTTCGAGAGTTTTCACGAACGAATAGTTCAAAGAAAGAAATAAAAAGAAATGTCACGTCTTCAGTATAAGTAAAGTAAAGAGCCCCGTCACGCCAAGTGGCGTATAAGAAATATGGTGTTAGTAACCATACTTTTTATAGACCTTCCGCACATGATTTTTGGGTTAATGTTGTCAGTATTACGCCCGTGCCGCTTTACTTTCCCAGAAAAAAAAATACGGTACCCATTTAAGGCTGGTGAATCCGGAAGCCGTCGATCAAGTTCCAACACAACCTCTCGTCCTTAGTAATCCAGTTCACAACCCACTAGACTATCGCGGCTCCAGACATATATATGATGTTATGTTGTTTATGATGATGATGTTGGTAATGATGATGATATGATAACGTTGATGATGATGATGACGATGATGTTGGACATGTTGATGTTCATGATGGTGATGTTGATGATGACGTATTGATAATGGTCATGTTTATGATGATGGTGTTGATGATAATCATGTTAATGATGAAGTTTATGATGATTAGGTTGATGTGAGGTTGATGATGACATTTATGATGGTGGCGATGGTGTTATTGATGATGATGATGACGTTGATGGTGATGATATTGATGATAATAATGATGCTGATGATGATAATGATGATGGTCACATTGATCCTATTGTTGAAATAATTATTATATTTATGATGATGATGTTGTTGTTGTGATGATGATGATGACTGTAATGATCATGATAGCGTTGATGCTGATAATGATGACGTTGATGGTGAGGATGTATATGATGATGGTGATGTGGATGACGATGATGTGATGTTCGTCATGTTGGTGATGATGATGATGATGAGGAGGACGACGATGTTAATAATAGTCGTGTTGATGATGATGTCGTTGTTAAGATGATGATGTTAATGATTTTTATGATGGCGGTGATGGTGGTGAAGATGATGATGTTGATGGCCATGATGAATGAAAATGTCACGGGGTAAACACGTGCCGGTAGCTCTAAGACTCTGGAAGTAGATGTGGCATTTGCATTCTCGATTTTCCAGGTTCTGCTGGGGCTATCCAAGCAGTGTCCCCGCTAGAGATACAGAGAACGTTGACCTATTCTAGGCACGCACAATAAAAAAAAATTCATCCACTGACAAAACCCCTAAATGGGCACTAATTGTTTCTTCAGACTGATAAGTTTGGTGTGATTTTCGATTCACGAGAAAGCGTTACTGCAGTCGGGACCTTCCCATATGTACTCCACTGTCCTTTCTCCCAAACACACAACTCAGATGAGTGGCAGTGTTCCTTAGCGTTTGGCTTTTCGTGGCAAGGCGCTGTGCCACTGAATACGGGTTCGATCCTGCTTCGGTCCATATATTGTTCTTTGATTTTTTTTTCCCTGCTGTTGATTATTTGTAATTTTTTCCGAGTGCTGTAAACATACCTCTTCATCTGGATTGATTCGCTGATTATCGCCTCGGGAGTTTCCCTCTATAATAATATTCATTTATTATTAGTTGTCTCAGGGAGCGGCGATTGCTCAGTGGTTAGGGAACTGAACTACAAAGGACAAGAGGTAGGGTTCGATCCCAACCGACGGCTTCCGATTCACCCAGCCTTTAATGGGTACCGGATTTTTTTTCTGGGAAAGTAAAGCGGCAGGGACCACATTACCCCAAAAATAATGTGCCGAAGGTCTGTAAAATTTATGGTCACTAACACCATATATACACCTATACGCCACTTTGAGTGACGGGGTAAAAGTTACTTTTTTATTATTATTATATTATTATTATTTGTCTCAAGATGTGGTACTGGTTGTTACTGTACAAACCCCAACAGATCGGCATTTGGGTTGAATTCAATCAATAGAGATGACTCCACGCTCACCGAAACCTGGGCAATGGAAGGCGTGGACCACAACCATCTATAATTTACTAAGGCCTGCTGACTGAAAGGAATCACCCAATGTTTGTGACGTTTTCAACTGTGTGAGCACTTG